>CATIWK010063252.1:0-39281 GCA_949634005.1 Mallotus japonicus | reverse complement strand
ATTATTATTGTTATTATTATTATATCATTTTATTACATTTAAGCATATTATTTTCAATAATTAAAAATTATAGATGCAAAATATTTATTAAAATTAATATGTATAATGAAATATAATTCAATATATAAATAAATAAATTATAATAAATGTAAAATTTTAAAAAATTAATTAATATCTATAATAGTCATTTAACACATAAACATCAACATCTGTAAATGATTTCACCAAACACATAACATTAATCAACTACCACCTATCAGCTAACAGCAACAGCTATCAGTTAACAGCTAACAGCTATCAGCAACAGCTTAACCAAACAGGCCCTAAGGCATCTCAAAAGACAAACAACATGAGATGAGAAACTTCAGAGGGATTCATTGAGGAATCTCCAATTGTTAACTGGAATTACCTGTCCATAAGATCAGTATGCTCATATGAATTTGGAATACGACTGGTAAATCTCTCTATTCTGCCAATGAACGTTTCACTCTCACTTCGTCCTTCCAAGCTCTGAGGAAAAGAAGCAGGCAGTTGATGCACTTTTATTGCAGAGTCAAAGCCAGCAGTTATAAGAAGTGAAGAATTCGGATCATACAAACATCTCCATACACCTCTTCCTCTGCATACCCACAATTACCAAATAGAAATTAAAATAGGTTATACTTTGAAATGCTACAGCACAGAAAATGATTTCATACTTAATTTTCACCAGTAGCCTTGTAACTATTAATCAAAGATGCCTATACAATACAATAGCGACACTCATTTTAAATTATTGGTCACATAGCATGCTTTAATGCTCTTCAAGGAAAGTAAAACACAAATTTGGAGGGACCATGCTACAAATGACAAAAGAAAGTAATATGGAAGAGTTGTGGAATTCAAACATAAGCTTAAGGTTTTACTCCTGTTCTTGAACAGTTTATCATAAGAGGACAATGATAATAATAGAAAAAAAAAACAATAATTCTCACTCATGAGCAACATAGTAAATAGAGACAACAACTTGGGCACCAGCACTCATGTTGTTCAAATGCCTAACAGGAACAGTGAAGTGAAAGTTAAAAACTTTTGACATAGATAAATATTTCAGATAGTGTCCTTTCAAGATTCAAATTATGCAACATACTCAACTTTCAAATAAGAAAGATGCAAAAACCCAATTGTAACTTACGTATGCTCCTTGATCATCTTGAGCTGCTCACCATCCAATGCCCATACACGGCATGTACAATCTTCACCCACAGTGACAACTAACTAAAGAGTAAACATAGAAAAGAGAGTCATCTCTAGATCCAACATTCACGTCTAGGTGGAGAGGTTGGAAAAGAAAGAAATAAAGAAAATGATTGAAGTAAACAATGCTAAATTGATTAACACTCATGCCCATGAAAAAACTAATAGTGTATTCTTAAATCCTCCATGCAATAAAATTAATAAGACATAAGCCTGTGCAACCATGAGCCTAGACCAAGCACACGATCAGAGATTGGTTAGAAAAGAAAGGACATTTGTTAATTAAGCACGCATCTACCAAAACCGAAATGCAGGCCCACCACTAATCCTACAAAATGCCACTTGCTGAAAACACCTCCAACAAAGGCAATTTTTTCCACACACTGATAGGAGTATTATCATTTAAATAATAGATGAAAGTGATTTTATCAAACTTACAGAATCAACAATACAGCAGTCCCAAACCCTAGCAGTATGGCCAAATAGCAAAGAGCTAGCATTCCCCACCGCTTGGTTATCAGAATCTTTTTGCTCAGCTTCAACTGCCCAGATACGAGCACTGTGACAATTAGAAAACTGTATAATTGCATCCAATCATTCTATAAAAATATAATAAAGATGCTAAGAGTTGGAAAATTTCTTCACCTGCGATCATCAGAGACTGAAACCAGTTTAGATCCATCAGAAGACCATACTATGCGAAATATTGAACCTTCATGTCCAACAAGTCTACTTATATTGGCTGCTTTATACTGCTGGCAATGCAGCTGGACAGAGTTAGAACATGAATTGTTTAAATGCATGCCATCTTCCAAGCCACTCCTCAAAGGTAGAGAACCATCATGGGGAACAACTTTCCAAATAATGATCTGTCCTAACACAAGCAAGAACAATTGAGTAACTCAATGATTCCACAAAACACAATAATGCAATTCCAAAATTTAGTAACTGCTGTCATAAAATCTTAAACACAGAAATCAAAAAAAGAAACTGGAAGATCAGAATGTGAAAAAAGCTGAGAGCACACAACTTGAAGGAGTTGAAATGAAGCATGTTTTTACTACAAAGAAAGATTTGTCACCTCATTAAATATGGTACCAGAAGCAATTCGTAGAGCTTCTAGATTATCACCCCACAGCCGCATGGAATACAAAAGACACTTTTCTACAGTTTTACAAAATAACAAAACACGTAATATAAATTTATAATGTAAACAATGTGCATATAGTTATATAAAGCGAAAATTCACCTATAGATTGGACTTGAAGGATCATACTAGAGCTTGACATGTCCCAAATACAGACCGAGTTATCACTACATCCAATGGCAAGGCAATGGCTCTCCTTTGCGTTCTACGGCCAGTAAAAAGGAAACAATTAACAAACAACAACATTTACTAGGAAAAAAAACACACACACACATAGAAGAATGTTACCTTTAAGAAAGAAACATCCAAGACCCAATGACTAAACTTGGGTAACGAATAAACTAAAGCTAAATCTACACGAATATCCGACTGATTTTGGGACTTGAACTCCAATTCAACATGGAAGCTAAACAACTTCACTCTTTTTTCACCAAAGACAGCTACTTTGTAAGCAAGCGTTGTAGAAGATAATTCCCATGGGTTATCAGCAGAACTACAAGTAATTCCATGCACACGAATCCCTTCAAAAACTTGAAACGACTCGATTATCTGAACCTCTTCTAAATTATAAAGCAGCATCTGTGAGCCTGTGCCTGTTTCAAACAAAGAAAGCAATTTTTATACAAAAAAAAAAAAATCTAAACTTTGAAGAATAAATTGAAAGAGCATACCGGCAAGGAGGTAAGGAAGAGAAGAAAAGGCAGAAGGTAAGTGAAGAAAACAAAGAGCCGATATTTCTCCAAGATATTGACCACTGCGCAGCTGCCATTTGCTCTTCTGTTGCTGCTCCTGCTCCAGCTCCAGTTCCGCCATGGCTGCTGCTGCTGCTGTCCTACAAACAGAACAGCCGCAAAACCGTGCATAAGTCTCGAGGGGTTTGATGGGCTGATGGTCTAGTATTTAGAAATTTATGGGCTGGCCTGGACGATAAATTCGGGCTAGTTTTGAACCCACAAAAAATTAAAAAATGATTTTAACTACTGTTTATAAAAGCTTAGGGGCTTGTGCTTTGATACGCTGCTCGTTAATCATATAAAGTTGCGTGCTTTATCCGTTTTTCCTCTCTCTTCTCCGGTTTTTCTTTTTTCTTTATCGGTGTCTGTCTATCCACTGCCTGATTGATAATGGGGAAGACCAGCTCATTCAAGGACGAGTTTACTTTTGGTTTGTTTGTTTTTTTTTATTGTTAAAAAATTTTTGGCAAATTAATTTGCAGTTATATGTATTAATGAATGTTAATGTAATTGCAGAGCAAAGATTGGAAGAATCGACCGATATCATCGCCAAATACCCAGAACGAGTCCCTGTAAGTTCACAAGCACTAATTCCATCTTTTTCATTTATTTTTGTATTATGATCAAATGTTACCAACTACTAGACTGTATGTACTAAAAGTTTTGTCGTTTTTGGCTTGCAATTGGTAACTAAAACCTTTGCAAGTGTATTGTTTTCATCGCGAAAACTTTTTCCGTCGCTAAAAATTTGGGTCGCCGGAGTTCTTTTACTTGGTAATTTTGCAATTGTTGCTATCTTGCAGGTGATTGTTGAGAGGTATTCCAAAACTGATCTTCCTGAAATGGAAAAGAAAAAGTAAGTTTTGCTATGCTTAAAAACGTTCTATTTTGACTTAGTTTATTGTTAAAAATATCAGACCTGGACCCGAAACAAATAGTTACTTGGAATGTGAAGATATACTGCCGAATATTTCTGGTTGAACTAGTGTGAAGTTAATGATATTTTGCTTATAGGATGTCACTCTTTCTAATGGCATTGGCATCCAAGTATCCATTGTCAATATGTTTGGAGCATACCCAGTGCTCAAATGCAAAACCTGCATTATAAAGCACGATGTTTTTCTGAAAACAGGATCTTTTTAATAATTCTCTTGCGCGGCCTTGCCATAGGAGATTTGAATCTAGATGCACAACATGATTATCTTTTTTATGATTCTTGTGCGCAACCTTACCGTAGGAGATTCAAATCTAGATGCTCAAAATGATTAAAGTTTTTAAATGCATTACAACTAATGGGTAATCCAGTAATCCATAAATGATTAGACTATGGAGTTTGAGACTATTATGATTAGCAAAGCAATCATTTTTACTGAAAAATGACGACAGATTTGGTTTGTCTTGTCGTTCCCAGCATTATTCATATTATAAAAAGCTGCTAGTTTCATTGCAATAAGTAAAAGTGCCTTATTTCTCAAAATTGTCTGCCCTGCACCAAGGAAATATATCTAACAGTCTTATATTGTGGTAAGAGACTTTGAGGGGAATAAAAGGACCTTATTTTGGGGGGAAAAGAAATTCGTTTTTCTTATTGATTTTTAAGCGCTATTGCAGTGTTTTTAGAGGGAATTTATGTTCTTATTTAATGGAAGCCACTCAAATTTTTTATATGGAACTGTTTTCTTGAGATAGGTTGAAGTCCACCGTCTCACACAAGTGCAACTATCGCTGCATTTAATATCGAATGTCTTATGATTTTAGTGAGCTGCAGGCCGATAAATTTTCTATAAACCAATAGCTTTTTTTTTTCTCATTAAACTAAAAGTTGTAATAATTCCTCTTATCTTTCAATTCATAGATATCTGGTTCCCCGTGATATGTCTGTCGGGCAATTCATACATGTACTGAGCAGCAGGCTTCGCATGACACCTGGAAAAGCTCTCTTTGTGTTTGTTGAGAATACCTTACCACAAACTGGTAAATTTGTTTTCAAATATCTGTACATTCTTCTGCATGAACTATCTATAATAATTTTATAACATGTGTTTCTAATTACCTGCAGCTACTCTAATGAACTCTGTATATGAATCCTTCAAGGACGAGGATGGATTTCTTTATATGTGTTACAGCAGTGAGAAAACCTTTGGTCATGCTAGCAATTTTTACGTGTAACCATTTAATTATTAGATAATTTTGTACAGTCCTTCTAAGTCCTGCTATTATCTATTATGGTATTGTTGCATCCTTCCGGTGTATGCTTTCATGTTGTAAATGCTTTGTGTGCGTCATCCAATTCTGTATCTTTGAAAAAAAAAAATGGAAATTAAGCAGTTGTTCTCCAAGTTATACTTCATCACTCGATCGTAAAATGGTAATGTTCGAGTATCAGATGGCCCCTCTCCATCACTAAACATAAAAATGTTCCAGTATCAGATGGCCCCATTCTACATCACTAAACCTAAACCAAATAAGTTTGCTGCCACCAAGGAGCTACACGAAAACAGTTTATCAAAAGATTATATTTGGAAGAAAAAACATGTTTCATTTACAATTTGAAAGAAGCGCATGCCGTCGCTGTCTCCTGTATGTATATATGATTGGATCGGATAGATCCACTTTTCACTTTCAAGCGTTTTCGCCACAAAATGAGAGATTAAAGATAGAAACAAAAAGAAAATATAATAACCATTTCCACTCCAAAAAAAAAGGGGGTCAATTTTGAAACTCTCTTTTTGCTTCACCCAGGTACACGCTCATATCCATTTATACCATTAAACTTCATAAAGACATCAACAGTTCAGTGTTTCTGCAATGTCCTCATAGAGCCATGTTCTTGTTTCACGTATGATGCTTATGAACACTTGTGATCAAGATCTTGCGGCCAGCCCGTTTTAACAGACTCGTCGTCAAAAAATACTGCAAAAAAACACACAAAAAAAGTTTCACCACCTAGTAAACTGAAATGGAGTGATGTCGCCACATATTTACCAGCAAGCAACCACTGACAATCTTCCATCAGTTGAAGGTTCGTATAACACCACATCGTCCTCAATAAAGCATCTGGCAAAAAATCATAGATTATGGAAATAGTTTATGGCCTCCCCCTTTCTTCCAAACACCACGAACAGGTAATCCTCCAGCGGGGTTATTGCTACCATCCGAGCGGTCATAAGCTTGAGTGGGATCAGGATCAGGTTCAGAGTTTTTAAGATCCAAATAGGCTGCCATTGAGCCATCACCCAGTCTTACCCTATGAAATTTTGATGTCTTCTTTTTTTGCTTATTCCCACCACCCCCATCCCTAACAGTCTGATTAGATTCATTCCAATCATTTTGGCCTCTCAATTCCACTTGTCTCTCATCAACTATTTCATGTGCCTTTCCCTGTGTAGCACGATACCCCTCTTTTGACAGCACCTCAACCTCTTCCTCTGGAGGCCTGTAATTTGACTGCAGCGTCCGAACAGTACTTAAAATGCTATCTGCCAATCTATTCTTTGAACTACTGCCTTCATCTATCCTTTTTCCCTTCTTCATGCTGGCACTATCTTTCAAACGGTCACTGCCACAATCCCAACCATTCTCTTGTGGACTATTGTTTCTCAAACTAGCATTATAAGTGTCAATTAGTTCCTTTTGCTTATCAGAATCAGGACAAAGTCTAGCCAACTCAAGAATAAGATGGGACAAGCCATATTCCCGTACATAATGCAGGTATTTTTCAGTGTCAATTGAACCCTGACGATACTGTCCAGAAATGTCTTTAAAAGAAGCATATTTTTCCTCATCATGCTCAAGAGCAGCACGTATCTTTTCCACCAAGGATTTGTTTGCAGTATGAACATTGTCCACTTTCAGCAAAACCTGATTACTAGGAGGCATCTTGCGAATTTGTGTTGCAGAAACAGGAGGGAAATCTGAAATGGATGGCTTTGATGATCCACTTTCAGAAAGATTAGGGGCTGAAGCAGAATGGGTGATCCTATTGGTTTTGCCCACGTTTCCAGGAGAACCAACCGAGGGCTGTCCATGAACTAACGGGAGTCGAATCTGAGCTTGTGCCTGAACAGAACTTGCATAACCAGATAGGATTGGTCCACCAGCAGGACTTCGTGAAGTTGAAGGTGCAGGACTGATGTTAGGTCTATACTGCACTGAGCTACCAGATGCATTCCCACGTCTTGGTGCTGGCCATGGCTGAGCTGCATTGAGAACAGTTGCATTTCTTGCTTGGCGTCGTAGATGTGCTGCCATTGTGTTAGTAGGCAGCCCTTCTGACTCTTGTTTGGTTTGTTGACTACTGCTGGTATTCATGAGGAGAGGAGGAAAAGAAGATTCTTCCAAAGCTGTGCTCCTAGAACCTTGCCCCAAGGCTTGAAGATATCTTGAAGGCATATCAGCATCTGTTGTAGTTAATGATTCAAAAGGCTGAATTAATGGATCAATATCATTTGCATCTTCATGATTAGATACTATTTGAGTACTAGATGATGAGGAGGGATCATGGGATGCGCGTTCTGAGTGAGATGTTTCCAGACTTGCTTGAATAGCTATAGATAGCTGATTATCATATTGATCGCGTTGAAATGTCCTTCCCCTTCCACGGCGATGATCTTGCTCACTACCTCGCCGATATCGAAAACTAGTTGGTATCTAATATATTTAAATCAACAAGAAACTAATAATCAATAACCAAAGAAATAGATAGGAAAACCTAGTAGAGCACTTTAGCCACAGTGGTAAGCTTATCAGTAAAGTATTGAACCCAAAAAAAAAAGTAAAATGAAATAAAAATATTTTGAGAAAAAAAAAAGAAAAGAAAAATATCCTTCACAAGAGTCTAGAACTAGAAAAAAAAAGGAAAAAAAAAAAACATGCCTGAAGAGCAGCATTGCGTTGAGCACGAGACATACGCCCCCCATGTTCCATAGTATTATGTCGCTGAAAGATAAATACAAGCAAAGGTCAAGGGCATCAACTGCTAAAGTAGGCAGTAAAAGAAAAAAATAAATAAATTAGAAGTGCAGATCCAAACACACATGTACAACAAGGTAAGCACAGATACACAAGCACACAATAGAGGTGCTACAATATTCAGAAAATTCAAATTCACAAATAATCACCTTCATTTCTGCTTCAGATTGGAAGACAACAAACTTTTTGGCAAGACAGGCCTCATCCTCACACAGAAAATGCTCCCGGCGGAAGTGAATCTATAACCAACAACTTCCAGTTGTTTAAAAACATTTTTTTGAATTCAATAACACTTATAAAGAAGCGTGAATGTCAATATCAAAATTAAATAAATTAGGGGACAAAAGTAAAGATGAAATTTCCTACCTCAAGGTCATCATAGTTCTTGTAATACTCATATTGTCCGGGATGCTGCCTGCATTTGATATAGTATGGAGTCATTATGATCATCCAGAATCTTAAATATCTTTCAAACGTAAAAATTTACAAGCTACAACATGCATCACCTTTGGCATATATGACAAGTATAATGTTCCGTAGACATATGAGAGTATAACTCATTATCTCCATAGAATGGGGATTTGCAGAATTCACACATTGGATGCCCTGTGAATCCACCTCGCTCACTTTCACTACCATCAACTTCAGAATTACCAGTGCTTATATGCTGATTCAACTGAGCTCTAGTGTATAGCTTTTGTTCACAAATGAAAACCTATTAACATTGAAAAGAAGAAAGGATCAATAAACCAAAAAAATAATTAGAATGGAACAATTAGAAGGACAAGGAGACTGGAATTGGGATGGGTGGAAGGGCCTGTAGGCCTTGGTCATAAATGCACAACTGAAGAAGTGTACACAGACTATCAGGCACAAACTGATTATATGTAATGCAGTGTGATAAATAAACAATCCAGCTTCATATCACTAGAGCAGTAGCAACATCATGCTCATACCTCAATGTGCTACTCCAATAATCTTAACAAATTACAAAAGTACAAAGAATTCCAACAATAATCTACCATCACATGAGATCAGAAAACATAGTTTTTTTTTTTTTTACCTTCCGTCCTTCCAAACATAGACTACACATAAGCAACTTATGTCGATGAAATAAATGACCCTTCAACTGCTCTATGTTCCTAAACCTTGCTCGACGCTTTGAGCCATCATTTGCACCGCCCTCCTCCTCCATCTTGTCGCACACACTACATGAAAGCCTGCACATAGCCTTTATCATTTTGTAATGGTCCACATCATCGAAAAAGGCTTGCGTATCCTCATGATACCAATACGACCCAACTCTACCTTCCCTTGGTTCAGAAGGCAACACTGCGAAGTCACTGATCATTCTTGTATAATCTCCTAAAGCCTACAACACCATTTACATCATATTAAACACAAAGAAACATAATTTAATACAAATAAACAACAGAATTAGGAAAAAAGATTGTGAATTGAAAGAAAGTGCAAAAACCCTAACCTTGGTGATAAAAACGACGGAAGATTCAGTTTTGCAAATACAGCATCGTCGATCACCGCAGATGAAACGCAGGCGAACAACGCATGTGGAGCAGACCTCCCGATGGCCGCAACCACCGTAGGCCACCCATTCCAGGGCATCGGCGCAAACGGCACAACTATCGTCCATGTCTCTCTAGCACACTTGAAATCGATCGAGAAAATGTATGATCAGATAGAGAAATCGGAGGATGAGGATTATGCTATAGGGAAATCTAGGGTTTAAAGGGAAGAAAATAAGTAGGAGGGCAAATTGTGGTATTCTAATCTAATTTTTGGGCTGCAGAGTGCAATCATGTGGAGGTCTCCAACTTATGCTGTTTATCTTCTACTTCAGGGTTTGATATTTTCAGTAATTTATTCTATTTTTAAAATCGTGACTAATTGATATATAAATTTTTTAATTTATTATAAATTTATCAACGGAAAATATTATATGTGTTTATATTAATATGATATACTAACATGATATGCACGTATAAAATTATTTATTTATTGATGTGGAAATTAGAAAAAAAAATTAGTGATTTTTTTATTATAAATTTCATTTTTTTCAAATATATCATTATTTTTCATTTTTCAAATATATCCATACTTTCATCAAATAATCTGTAATGTTAATATGTCATTTTAATATGGACACATAATATTTTGACCTAAATAAATTTGTAATAAATCTAAAAATTCATATATTAATATGCCACAATTTTAAACACTATGATAGATAGGCAGAAATGACTAAAAGCTGATGACGTAATTATATAATAACCGTAGAAATAGTTTTAAAAATAGAGAAATTTTATTGCATCCGATATGTTAAATAGGGATTTTTTTCTTGATAAATTGTTTATTCTTTTAATTGATCCCATCAGAACCAAATTTTATAATTATATAATAACAATACAAACAATTTTAATTCAATAATTGTAAAACTTTAATTGATTTTAATACAAATAAAATTTAAGTTAGAAATAACTAACATGATAAATATAGATATTTTATTTTTATTAATGATGTATTTTATACTTAATTTTTATGTCGCTCATTTAAAATAAAAAAAAATTGTATCAGTATAGTAATCAATACCATTTATATAATTAAGCTCTTTATTAATGTGATAATTATTTTATAAAATAGTATATTTAAATTTTTTTTTAAAAAAAGTATGGTAAAAAATATTGTTCTCAGATAATGGCAAAGGATGGCGATCCTTTTCTTTTGAACAAAGAATGATGGCCAAACCACCTTTTTTTTTTTTTTTTTTTTTTTTTTTTTTTTTAATGGCCAAACTTGGGGAATAAGAATGCTGCAAAAAACAATAACTGACCCACCACACCACTGCACTAGATACAATAATATAATGCGGGACCGTACATTTGATACATGCACACTTAAAAAAGGTATAAAAATGACTTGTGCTGTGTACTGTTATGCTTGGGCCAACCAACTCATGCATCTATCAAACTTCAAAACCGGCAAGCCACAAATTTTATTCCCATAGCCTACCAAGTGAGCCTATTCTCAATGGCAAATTATACTAAAAATAAATATAGTAATTTATCCGCATTAAAAATATATTTTTTTATTAATTATAATTAGTACTAGTTGTGATCTCATGATTTTTTAAATTTCTTATTGACCCACTAATTTTATAAAAATTATGATAAACTGTATTAGATCATCTACAATAGTTAATCAAGTTGTGATAGTGTATACAATTATATTAAACTAATTGTTAAAATTTTTTCATTAATTTTGTTTAAATCGAATCGAATTACTTAAAATTTAATGATAGTGATTATTAGGCTTGAAAAATTACCACAAATTATAAATAGTTTCAAAAAATTACAAAAGAAAAACACAATTTTATTAGTGAGGAAAAAAAAAATACAAACAACATTCTTATATTATCATTTATGGATGTTAGTAGTTAGCCATATTGGATCGTTGAACTGGCCATTAAGCTTCTCGGCAGCATTTTCATGATCCAAAGCAAACTACAGCGATCAATTTTCCAGTAAGAGAAATGGCGGGACTGAAGTCAACATAACCATGAGGGGTCAAAGGAGCGAGATTATTGTTCTGATTAAGGTCAATGGAGTAAAGAGCGCACCAGCTTTTGAAAATCTGATCGGACTTTTCATGAGCGGAGATGAAGTAGATACTGTTGTTCTAGATATCTGATACTTTCAGATTGGCCATGTGACCCTTGTTACCAAAGAAGATTGGACATCTGATTTCTCTGCCTATAAGCACCCAAAAAAAAAAAAAAAGGCAAATTTCTGAAGAAAAAAACAGAAGTCAAATCGCAAGCAAAGGCAAACTACTAATTGCTTGTAAACTAAATTATTAATAAAAAAACTAAACTATTCTGCTACTTTGAATAAGTTTTCATCACCAACAATGAGAAGCGAAAAAATGTAAAGAGCAAGACCATTGGCTTAGCTTAATTTAATTCCTCTTCTTCTTCTACATGATATGGAGAAATTGAGGACTGCTAATAAAAACTCTACAAACTTCCTAGTTCCCTAGGCTATCAAAATAATAATGTCACAATCTAAAACAGAAAATACAAACAGGGCTTTCACAAGCATTTGCCATACTTGGCAATCAATAAATGGTTTTCAGGAGAGATTACTGATGGGACATATTTAACGAACTGCGCATCTAATCCGCGTTCTTTCACCCACATCATCCTTCCCATGTCAATGATCTGCTTACACATGAAGCCCAAGAGTGCCCTTTCAGCTGCTTTCATGTTTCTCATAACATCTTCAATCCCATCTGCATCCCCATTGCATTGTTCCTCCCTGTAAAAACATAAAAAATGCATACATATTAGAGAAGGTCATGTGGTTACAAACATAATTGTATCCTCCTCAAATTTCTTAACACCATGCATGAATTGAGGGGAATACAAAGAGAAAGGAAGGGAAAAAGAAGAGAATTGGATTTTGTGTTAGTTGGCTATTAAAAGTTAATAAAGAATGAAGGAAATTGAAAGGGAATTATTCCCTCTCATTCCCCTTATAGAAGGTGAAATTGATTACACTCCAAATTGGGGTGTAAAGTATTTCAACTCCAAAACAAATTATAGTTTAAAGTTTTATTTCCTTTTCAAACATTTCCCTTTCTTTTCCCTTTATTAGTTATTCTTAAGTTATCAAACACAACAAAATCTATAGTTTTTATTCCCTTCTTTTCCCCTCCCTTCCCTTCCTTTTAAAAAACCTCCATTTCCTTTCCCTCTATAGTTGTCATGCATAGTGTAAGATAAAACATCTAGAGATGATCACGCACACGCACACACGCGCATACAAGCATTCACACGCACATGTGCGCATACGCGCACGCGAGCCAACCCTCCCTCTACCATTCCATTCACATAAACAAAAGATCCAGAACATTACATGGATTGTAGATGGAATCCGCCATCAACAGATAGATCTGATCCATGGTCAGCATCTACTGCCCAGCTGGTGAACCATGTAATTGCATGAAATTCATCCTTGGTGATCCCTAGCTCAGATATGAAATTTTTATCTGCAAGGTGACCGAGGTTTATGTGGTCAGCTCATAATGACACAAATTCATAATTATCAATATGTGAATGCATACACAGTCAGTTATGCAATGAAAAATTAGCAATTACTTATATAATGCTTCCACTGGCAAAGATGATGGCAACATGTTGCTATAGCCAAGCCCTTCAGGGAATCATTGACATGGCATCCTTCCAAACTATGTTCGCTGGGTTTTTTGGACAGACAACATCTCAGTGTCAAGTCTACAGAAAAAAAGGAGAAAATCAGTATGCTGATCAGCCACAAAAGATCAATGTTTCCAATATGACAAAGGTTATTTTGAATAAGACTAATCATTTGGGGAAAGTTCGTTTGAAAAGAATAAACTCACCAGTTGCAGGCCCACATAGATGTTTTCCAATAGCTAGATAAGGAACTTCTCTTAAAGACTCAACAGCATTCAAGTTCAAATCCTCAACTGCAAGTGCAGGAGCAGGAATACAGGATCTTATTATGTAACGAGGTGGTTAAAAAATAAATATTTCATATGCACTTTTTCAAAACAGATCCTCTATTTGTACTGAAATTGTCCAAGGAGTAAAAGTAACATGAAAAAAAAAATGTTGATAATTGATCCAAATTTAAAATAAAAAAAAAAGAAGTGGAAGATGATGAAAAAAAAAAAGAGAAAAAATGAAAGTAACAAAGCAAAGATCACATAATGCAATCACAAAGTCCATCTTCAACAACAGGATTTTGAGAAACCTTACTATCAATTCTCAAACGCTCTAATATCAAGCTCTCTTTTTGTCGCAAGGATCGATCAGCCTAGAAGTAACAATGGCATGAAATGAACAGTGCATAAATTGAACATCAAGCAAGGTCAAACAAGCTCAACAAAAACTTCAATTTTGATTCAATCAGACTACAAGCAACATGACAATTACATAAAAACTGCAGCTTAGAATTAAATCAAACCAACCTTAAGTTTGTATGATTTCCTCTCAACCAGAAAAACCCTTTTAATCCCATAACAATCTGCCAGCATCTGTGTCAAGTACCCTCTCCCTGCTCCAAATTCAACAACTGCAGGGACACAATTGATATTGTCACCAAAGACATCACAAAATTCTTTTCGAAGAGAACTCTTTAACACCCCAAGATCCTCCAAGTTCCCAAGAATTGAAGCTTGTTGCTTTACATGCTTCTCCTGAAATGGTAATTTACTGCCCCAGAAAAAAAATATCCCATCTTACAGGCCATTCCAATAACACATAACAAAAGCAAAAATTTCATTGATATCTTTACATACCTGTCTATTTGTCTCTTAATCCACACATTACAAGCTTCAGGCAACTTAAAAGAATCCAAAATATCATTACATAATGAAGCATGAACTGACTCAATTTTCTTTATTAGACTATAAAACTGAGAAACACTCATGTTATAAACAGCAGTCCTCTTCATTTCAGATGTGATGTCATCGTCCTCGCCTTTGCCAGCATTAATCCCTTTCTGATAAAAGGGTTGAAGAGACAGAGATTGTGTTTGTTTCAATAATGGACATCTCTTAACATGTCCTTCAAGATTTTCTTCAAGAACAGAACTATTTCAAAAAAAAAAAAAGTAAATTACAAGATTTCTTAAGGAGTGATAATAGTATCAGTGCACAGCTGAATCGAGAGATTACTGTGAAGGATCGATAGGGCAAGGGATCCACTGGCCATTGCACCTTTGAGAGTGGTTGCCACAGAAGCTTAGACAAATGATTAAAAATGCAAAGGAAATTAGGGATTGAATAAAATGAGAGAAATAGAGGAGAAAGAGCAGGAAAAGAGCTTACGATGAATCTCTGAGTGGGGCATTAGCACAGAATCGGTTCTTTTTAGGGAGCCAGAATTTGCAGCGTCTCTCGTCCATTCCTAAATTGATCGGTGGTGTCTTCCAAACTAACCAGCTGAAAGGCCAAGAGTTTGTACAGCTAGTTTTGTTTGGATACTGAGCGTTTCGTATTCATGACAGGGATAATAGTTCGCCTATCCCATATGAAGGCTAGTCGCCCTGATGGCTCGCAGCCATAATTCACACAGTATAACGCGTAAAAGAAAAAAAAAAAAAATCTGAATCAAGTGATGAATATTATAAAATTTTTTAATTCATCAATTTAATATGATAATCATTGTTGTTGATGTATTAATGTTAGTGTTATATTTTAAGAATCATTTCGTTCAATATTTTTTTTGACATCACTAACGTTTGAACCGAGAATCTATTGGTTTTGGAGTTTCCACTTAAACCATATGATCTAAGCTTCACTTTTGTAAATTATAAATTATTT
The DNA here is from genome assembly GCA_949634005.1 of Mallotus japonicus. Classification (NCBI taxonomy): domain Eukaryota; kingdom Viridiplantae; phylum Streptophyta; class Magnoliopsida; order Malpighiales; family Euphorbiaceae; genus Mallotus; species Mallotus japonicus. Next base: position 23,810 of record CATIWK010063252.1, on the reverse strand, counting down.
AACCCAATTTTGTGTAGAGGAGGAGAAAATAGTTTCTCTACCAAGCCACACCTGAACGGTAACTAAAAGCCATCAAATATAACATAACATGTTGCGGTATTAAGTTGCATTAATGCAGCTCGCAATTTAGACGATGACGGGCAGGGGGGGTGGCTATGCCTTTTTTTTGAACAAAGAGTGGCCATGCCTTGTAACACCAAAAAATTTAGAATTTTATTTTTTAAAATTTTTTTTTTCCTCCATCACCAAATCCATGCAAAATACGTTTCATACATCTTAATAAAAATTTGGCATCAAACAGTGCTAATAGTAAAACGATATTATTCTTATTTTAACATTCAACCGTCCACAAATATATATAGTTTTACATAAATATAAATTAGATATCACAATTTATCCATAGTGGCTCATCAAATTGGCCGGTCAGCTTATCCTCGTCGTTTTCATCCAGGCTCAAACCTCCCAGGTCTAGCTCATTCCCTGGGTGCCACGCTGGCGTGCCATTCTCAAAACCGTTCCACGTCAGCCTCCTTAATCCACTCCCATCCAACCTCATCACGTATAAATCTCCATATGGCTGAAAATGATTGGGCCACGACACCGGCTCAGCTGTCACACTCGCTAAGTTGCTTGTGAACAACAGCCACTCTCCATCACTGCTGAAACACACATGGTTTATCCTTTCTCTGTTCACTTCACTCGACCCCTCTGATCCTGCTACGTGGATTCTCTTCAAATCAGAGCCGTCCGGTCTTATTACATATATGCTAAATGCTTCAACATTATCCGGATTATGCATATTCGAAGAAAATGCTATAAGATCTCCTTTAGGTGACCAGCTGGGCATAGTATCAATCCATCGCCCTTTCGTCAATTGACGTATGCCACCGTTAAATTCCCCCTCAACGGCGTCGATTATGTACAGGTTCTTGTGACCAGAACGGCCAGAGCGGAACACGACAGACTTACCATCTGGCGAGCTTGACGGAAAGGCGTTATTACCTGTATCTTCTCTCGTTAGGATCTTCACATCACAGGGGATTTCATTACGATCAGAGTTGAGATCAGATGGGTCAAATGTAATGCGTGCAATCTGCACCGTTGTTTTAGCTGACTCAAATATTGGACCGAGAGATGTAAAGATTACATGCTTCTCTGCTGGACTCCATGAGTTATAGAAGGCTACACGGTCTTTGAGTAAAGTCCACCGCTTTGAACCGTTTGATTTAACGATTTTAACGCCTCCATTTGAATCAAGAAATTCAGGATTAAATGCTATAAAATCACCTGACGGAGAAAACGAGGGAAATGATCCGTTGAGTCTCAGCATACGGAGGTCCTCCATAGGAGCTTTAACCGGTTCAAGATTAGAAATGGTGGTCTCTCCAGGACCCGACTGACCTCTAGACCGGTGGTACCCGATAAACAGCGAATCTTGAGAAACAAAAGGATTATAGTGATGGAAATTCGGGTTGAGTAACTCAGTAACCGGATAAAAAGTCTTTGAAGCAAGATCAAATATCTCAATATGCCTGTAATTCTTGTTACGTCGACGAGTCGCAACGGCGATTCTTTCACAATCGTGCATAGCTGCAGGAGTGAAGCAATGAACCCCTGGCGGAGTAACCCGAACCGGAGCCTTTGGAAACGCAGAAGAATCTTCTGTATTTTCCGAGAACTGGACCTGGAAAATGCTCCACCATCCGTCATCAGCTTTTCGGTGGAAATAGATGGTGGAGTTACGCGACCAGGTGGGCCAGCCACCTTTTTCACAAACAACAACTCGTTTATCCGGGCTAGATTCTTTGAAAACAACAATATCCGTAGAAAGCTCGTGGAATTCGCCACCCCAGGGGCGAGAGCCGTAGGACGCAACAGCTATAAATTTGCCACTAAGAGAAATGGCGGGACTGAAGTCAATAACGCCAGGAGGGGTCAAACGAGTGAGATTATTATGATTAAGGTCGGCCGAGTAAAGAGCACACCAGCTTTTAAAAGGTTGATCGGGCTTTTCATGAGCTGAAATGAAGTAGAGGCGGTTATTCTTGATGATCGGGCGGTCGTGGAAGAGGCTTTCAGGTACTGGCGACAGCTGCTGAGGTTTGGGATTGGGAAGTTGAGGTTTGGATAGGTACATAGCGGGGAAACCTGTTCTTTCCGATATGTAGATGATGGACTGATCTTGATCGTGTTGGGCAATGAATTGGGCGTTGTAGTTGATGGATATGCCATCAGTGAGGCGGTGCTCATCGGAGGTGGAGAAGCTGGAACTGGTAAGGTCTGAGGGGATCTTGGTGGAGAAAACGTCGAAGCCGTAGGATGGACGGCCGACGGTGGTGAAGACGATGGTGCCCGTTGGATCCATTTTAGAGTGCTGAGGTGGAGGATGAGGGCGAGCTTTAAATAGGAGTGAGTGAGTGGCAGATTATGGACTGGAGCCCGCTGGATTGCGTCAAAAGAAGAAAGTATGACTTTTTTATGTCTTTTATGTAAGAGAGGAGTCATTATGGGTCCAGATAAACATAAAAATGTGTGTCAGCAATACTACGAGTCAGAGACACAAATGTGAAAGGAATCACAACTTCGAACAAATGAATTTTTTTTTTCCTTAACTTCAAGAATTTGTAGTCAGAATTAACAAGAAAACAAGTGTAGTTAATGTTCAAATTGGATTAACATTTTTATTGAACTGGTTAAATTGGATTTTTTTTTTTTTCCGTCTAACAACGAGGTGTCTTAGGAGTGTCTCAATTATATGAGGCGTCTTTAGGCCCGTATCACACCTAAATTAGTCTTCGTTCACACTGAATTGATCCATTAAGGGATAAAATACTGGCTATCAGGGTACTCCATACATGAGCGGGATTAAACTCATTATTTAAGGGATGAGAATCACAAACCACTCATACCAATTACTATGGTTAAATTGGATTAATTTAATTTTTTTTTTTATTTTTTTACTAAAGAAATTTGTGAGAGATTAAAGGGAATGGAAAATTGAACCTCCAACCTTCAACCACCATCCTCAACACCCTTGCCACTAGGCCAAAGGGCTTGGGGGCGATTAATTTGACATTTCAGAGTTATGGATTGGCCATAATGGTATGGGCTGGTAGGTGCCCCATTCCAACGCGACCACACCATGTATTATAGTATGGGCCAGTGATGATGGGCAGGTAGGTTGCTGAGGAAAATTCAACAGCGCAGCCACTTTATTTTGTTAGATTTTACGCTTCTGCAATGATCAACGGACATATTTATCTTTTCTTGGATTAAACAAAAGAAAAGTTGTTCTTCTTAACTGTGACTTGCTTTGCAAGTATTAAACGTCTAATATCAAACAAAGAAATTTTATTAAAAAAGGACAGGATAATGCATTCTCCAGATTAAAAGTGATGACTCATTAAAACAAAATGGGGTTATATTCTGTATTATAATGTCACAGCCTAAAACAGATGACAAAAATGATCTTGTTGAATTTAATTAATAAGAAGGAATGGCATGTGAAGATTGTGCATACTTTTCGGGAAGGAAATTTTGTTGCTGATCAGCTTGCTAATGAGGCTCTTTTTCAGCCTATTGGTGTTCATGAGGTTCTGTCACCTTCGGGTGAGGTGTTGAGGTTGATAAATGGTGATAGTCTTGGGGTCTCCTGGCATAGGAGAATGAGAGTTTAGTTTGTGTTTGTTTTGTTTTTGACCTGAGTGCCCTCCTCTGTATAAAAAAAAAAAAATTAATAAGTCGCACAATGTGAACCAATTAAATTTAGAATGATTTATAAAATTTTATCTGTCTTTTCTTCTTTTGGTCTGATATGGACATGGAGTACAATACATCCATGTGCAACAGAAACCATGTTGTACATGTCATGGTTCCTTCTCCCTTACACCTTTGCTATTTTTCTCTTGTTTAATCTATTTGAAAATAAGAAAAAGTGGTTGAAAGATATTGTCATACTCATTTTGCAGTTTGCAATGACCATATTCACAAATATTTTTTTGAACAACTAAAAATTACATTGAAACACATTCTATATATATTTATATATCATATCTATCTTATTATCTATTATCTATTTTTAATATTATTATTATTACTATATTAGTTATATTTATAGAGTGTGAAATTTCTATCTAGTGGTACATCAAGGGCCAAAAATCTTGATTTGGGTATCCTAAAAATTGAACCCATAACCCCTCTAGGTTATGGGTGCCTCCACCTTGCCATTTGAGCTAGGCTTCATTGGCCATTCACAAATATTGTTATGACTACATTACATTTCATAAATTAATTGTGATTGGCAGTATATGGGAAAATAAGTTTAGTTATATATCAATATCAATGTGCCCTTTCAATTGAACTAATATACTAATCTTTGTTGCACACTATCTAGATAGTAAATTCACATTCTGATAATTAATTTGATCCATCCTTGGCATAAATTGATCTGAAGTTTGCAATTTTACGCCAACCCTCTTCATGGAAAACTGTTATTTTTGCAATTTTAGAAGGCAGAAGACTATGATTCCATGCTCGCCAAATGTTCATTAATGGAGTCAAGGTGGTAGTAAAAGTAAGAAACTTGTAATTTCTGTTGGAAGGCTTGTTGGCTGCAGTCTAGCACAGAAACTGTTCCAAGTGGGAAAACTTCATCATTCAGCATCCATGCTTACAGCTATACATGTTTTGCTATTTAGAGGCCAATCACAGTTGCATTACCAACTCCACCTTCTTTAATTTGCAGATTTTCTCCATGTTTCTCCACCTATAAATTAATAGCACAGATCACCCCATTTTCTCCACCTTCTTTAATTTGCAGACGATGAGTGGTTCAGGATGTGTAATTTATACAATCCCATCTTGCATTGCTTTCTTCCTTGTGATTTGCTCTGTGTCCATTAATGTGTTATCCGCGTCCCTTCAAGTTGGTTTCTACGATGATTCTTGTCCATCAGCTGAAGCAATGGTGAGAAAAGCAGTAAACAATGCTGCATTTCTGAATCCTGGCATTGCTGCTGGCCTTATCAGGATGCATTTCCATGATTGTTTTGTCAGGGTACATTATCTAATTATGTATTCTACAGTGTTTCTTGATATACAATCTCTAAAGGTTTGTTTTTTCAGGGTTGTGAAGCGTCTGTGCTGCTAGAGTCCACACCAGGGAACCCATCAGAGAGAGATCATCCTGTTAACAAACGTAGCTTGCGAGGATTTGAGGTTATTGAAGAAGCCAAAGCCAAAATTGAAGCCACATGTCCGAACACTGTGTCATGCGCAGACATTCTTGCTTTTGCTGCTCGTGATAGCTCCTACAAACTTGGAGAAATTAGCTATGCTGTACCAGCTGGTCGTCGCGATGGAATTATCTCTAATATTAGCGAAGTTAATTTGCCTTCTCCTCTCCACAGTGCTGAGCAGTTAGGTAAAGAATTTTCCAAAAAAGGACTGTCAATTGATGAGATGGTGACATTATCAGGAGCACATTCAATTGGCATTGCACACTGTTCTTCATTTGCTACACGGTTATACAATTTCAGTGGCAGTCATGATCAGGATCCTTCACTGGACCCCAAATATGCAGTTTTCTTGAAGACAAGGTGCCCACCAACATCAACCAATGTGGCAAGCAGCAATGACCCTGCTGTAGCACTTGATGCAACTACGCCTAGCCGTTTAGACAATTTATACTACATTGCGTTGAAGAATAGTCGCGGGCTATTTACTTCAGATCAGACATTGATGAGTAGCCCTTTGACTCAAAAAATGGTGATGGAGAATGCAAGAGATGGTGCAACCTGGGCTGACAAATTTGCTAAGGCAATGGTGAATATGGGTTCAATTGATGTTCTCACAGGGACAACACAAGGCGAAATCAGGAGAAAATGCAGCCTTGTGAATAATTAGCATCATCTGCTAGCTACAATTTATATACATGAAAATAATGTTTCTTTTAGCCCTGATAATATTCATGTCCTTCATTTAATTTATTAGCTACGTATATGTAATATATAATTGACAAATGTGGCTATCTACTCTCTAATGTTAAGTTCTGAATGATTTAGCTAACGAACACCGATAAATGATGCCAGCCACAATAATTTTTTTTAATTTCTTCTTTGCCTCATATGCAAGGACTTTATCAACTGAAAGAATGTATTTTTTTGTCATTTTATGGGGTCGTAACAGTACTATTACTATCCGGACTCACTACATCAATCATTTCCTTTAGCTAATAATGATAGTTGTGCAAAGGATAAATAACATACTAATTTTTTTAAATTATCGATATTCAGAGTTTATTAAATTTCGATTAGTCTGAGAATCAAAGGAGTGGCACAAAATTTTTTTATTCTAATAGTTTGAATTTTACTAACCAAAAACCAATGATTTCTAAATAAAATATCTATATTCATCAACTGTAGCAAATAATTTATTTATTTGCAAACAAGGACCGAGATTGGGGCTAAACATACTCGTAAGAAGTAAACATTAGGCCCAGCCCAAAACGGTCTCGGAGGGTTTAAAGCGTAATTTCATGAGACACAACCTGCCTAACAAAAACCCTAAAGTCCCATCGCATTTCATTTGCTTATCAAACCCTAGCCGAAAGAAAACCCGCAAAAGCTCTGCTGCATCTTCCCTCTCGAAAAGATGCAGATCTTCGTGAAAACCCTAACGGGTAAGACCATAACCCTAGAGGTCGAGTCCTCAGACACAATCGACAATGTGAAGGCCAAGATCCAAGACAAGGAGGGCATCCCGCCGGACCAGCAGCGCCTCATCTTCGCCGGAAAGCAATTGGAAGATGGCCGTACCCTTGCTGACTACAACATTCAGAAGGAGTCGACTCTGCACCTGGTGCTGCGATTGAGGGGTGGTGCAAAGAAGAGAAAGAAGAAGACGTACACCAAGCCTAAGAAGATCAAGCACAAGAAGAAGAAGGTGAAGCTCGCAATACTTCAGTTCTACAAGGTGGAGGACAGTGGGAAAGTGCAGAGGTTGAGGAAAGAGTGTCCGAACGCCGAGTGTGGAGCTGGTACTTTTATGGCTAATCATTTTGATAGGCACTACTGTGGTAAGTGTGGGCTTACCTATGTTTACCAGAAGGCTGGTGGTGACTAGGGGATAGAAGCTGATAAGAGTTTTATGATATTTTGAGTTTATTGTTGGACCAAAGTATTATCATGGTTTTGTTATTTTTGTTGCTATGGTTTTGTTCGGATAATTTTGAATTTTTAATGGATAATTAGTGGTTTATGTCACATTTCATAATTGTTTCTGCTTTTGTGGATGTGTTTTGTGTTCTGCTTCGTTGAATGATTGGTGTGGAGGTTTTATATTTTGATTAACGGTGGCTAGATTGAGCATGTGTGTATCTGTTGCGATTATGATCTTGTTTTCTTGTTTGTGTTGTTGAGCTCAACCATGCGGGACTTCAGGGCAAGGGTTGATTTATATTTATTAGAAATGTTTTTGTATTTTGCTATCGATGTGAAAGTTTTGTGAATGGCTGCAGCCTTATTACCATTTGTTTACAGAAAAAAAAAAAAAAAACTCTTATGCATTCAACAACAATTTTTGTTACGAATTGGAAAGTCAACGGAATGAAAATTTTGGATTCAGTTTTATATGTAACTAGTCTTTTTCTGTCATGATACGTGCTCTATTTTTTTAGATTTGGTTCCCAATGCCCATTCCCAAATTTTCTGATCTCATTAGTGTTAGAAATGCTTTTTCCTAAGAAGCCTTTCTTGTTTGATTTTTGCTTGCCATTTTCTACCTCACTACTGAAGCTGTGACTGGGTAGTGTTGTTTTCATGGAACTGTTCATCGTTTTACAGGTAGATCATTTTCTGTGGCAGTCATGCTTCTTCATTTTCTTGGGAAATAATTTGGTTGGAAAATGTTAAATTCAAGCTCCTACAAATATTTGTTTGGTACATAAGTACATAATTGGGAACTAAAAGCAATTGGGTATTTTTTTCCTTGCGGTTCGCAAAGGAGAACCCCAAGTTTTCACAGTTCTTATACATGAATGAGTTAAATTCATACGCAAATGATATCAACTTTTAAGTATAATCCTTGTGATTTTCTTTAAATGTTATTTTGTTAGGTAAAAAATAAACTAGAAATGGGATTCTTGAGTTATTGATTGGTTTATTAATGGTGTGGTTATATGGCATTCCCGTCAAAATCAGATTTTGCAATGTTGCAGGTATGAACATATGAGATCGTAAAATGGTATTGAAAATGTAACTGATGCATGATAAAATACTGGGATAAAACAGTGTTTCTTAGATAAAAATGCTTGGAATCTTTTCACAACCGTAAAATGTGTAACGGGGCATACAATCACAATTGAAGAGGATAGAAGAACAGATCCCTCCTTATGTGCAGAAGCATGCAATCAGACCAAACCAAACCAAACCCATCTTGTATAATAGCCAATTTGAGGAATGAAAAATCAGTATGATCTAATGAAACTATTCGGAAACCATCTCGAGAAAAATGAATTTTTGGCTTTGACAATCAGTGCAAATATTCCATAACTTGGGATATGAATCACAGCCAGGACAAAATACCTGTATTATGAGTAAATTTGTTAGGATCCATGTTATAAGTGTGATAATACTAGGACGAAATTGGTTAGATAGACAAAGGAATCAAGATTACATATACCATATAGGAGCCCATGACAAGTCCAGCTCGAGGAACGGATATGGCCACCTGAGATATGCACAAATTTTGTTACTAAGACTGAGCAAACAGCTAATCTGATACAAATCTAGAAGCCACAGGCATGTTACATGTGTGAAATATTATGCGTACCATGTAAAGCCACAGGCATGAATTACCCATTGGAAGACAACGTAGAGACAACTCCATTGTACAAAATATGCCAGCCGAAACCAAGGAAATGGCTGAAAACATGAGAATGAGAATGTAAGATGATTAATTGACCTACTTGTTGGGATAAGCTACTGATGATGGCTTTAATGTGGTAAGCAATTAACACTATGAAATAGGTTCACACCACCACTTGATGGTGATACAGACACTTACAAGGCTATTCAAACCTGTATCCAGCAAAAGGAAAGCACAATTCAGAGTGTGCATGCAGCCCATCAACTGTCAAGAACAAATGAAAAGTAGACATTGGAATCAAATTAAAGATTAACGATATGGGATCATTTGTAGGACAGTTTTCTCACCATATTCAGTCCAAGATGTGCATTTGATCCAAATGGCACTATAATTCCCCAAAATATGATATCTGTTAGGATGACCGCGCCTGCACAAGTCTGGTCATGATACAAAATGATCTAATAAGTTAGCTTTATCAGACTTCAGAAAAAAACATCTATTGAAGAAGGCCTTAAGAATCAGGCAAATTGGCAGATGCATCATGTGTGTGGAAACTGAGGCATTGTTACCAAGGATGCACAAAACTATATCTAAGAAGACTAACCTGAAAAATGGTTTGCATAAGATATCCCCAAAATCCAGCTCTTAGCCTCAATGCTTCTGCACAATACTGACTCTGCGACTTGATATTTCCCCTAGTTTGTTTTTCCCTGTAAGTTACAGAGTTTGAAATTCCAACATCTTCTTCCAAATCCCTTCTCAAAAATTCTGCAGTTTCCCCATTTCGAGATGTTGACGATATCCAACATCCATACCCAGATGTGACAGTGGCAAGCTACATTTATATAGAGAAAATCACATCAACCAAGTCACCGCAACAGTAATGCTAATCTAGTTATGCTCTTCATTTTCACAAACGTATCCCCATAAGTGACATGCCATTTGAAGGCAAGTACAGTAAAGTACATTAGAATCTTGTTAACTTACCGCAAAATACACCATTACTAAAGCAAATGTCCACCTGCAGATTATTGAACAAAACATATAGAAAATTAGAAAAACATTCATTTTCATCAGGGCATATGAATTAGTAAAATACTAGCTAGTTATGGACTATAATAATAGTTGTACTGAGTGTAGAAATAGAAGGCAAAAGCTCCATCAATGGCGATTATCTCATAAAGCATAGGAGTCAAACAAACAAAAGCAACAACTCTATAGAAGAGAAGCCAACAAGGATTAAGGAATCTCCAGCATGGTTTCCACAAATGATCGATGTACAGTGGGGGCTCTGCTTTCACATTCTTGATTGTGTGAAAGGCAAACAGAGCTGTAGCGATGATTATTAAACCACAGACTGGAACTTGCCATCGTACCCAATATCCAATGCCCTCTTCTTCTTCGAATCCAGACATTGATGATAGAGGAGAGGAGGATTTTATATAAGGATCTTGTGGGAGTTCAAGTAAGAAAGTAAACGAAACCATGAACAGTAAGTAGTAGTTACGATGGTTGACTTCCAAGAAATGGATATCGAGTTCATTCCTAAGCTTATAGGGTGGCTGTCGTTAGGTCCATGTTCTCATATGTTAGAACTGGTTAAGACCTTAATTTTCCACCAAAAGAAAACTAATATTTCCATGTAGACTAATCACACAAGTATTAAGCACTCCAAATCATATGAAAATTGTTTGTGTATTTTTTTACAATAAAAGTATTTAAAATTTAAAATCTTATTATTTTCTTAAAATATTAGCAATAATTTATTTTTTCAAACAAATTTAAATATACACTCTCTGTATTAGTATGATGATGCATTTAAAAAAAAAAAATCTTTTATGAGTTTAATCAAATAATTTTATATGGCAAATATTTTTCAACATCTCCAACACCTATTTTTTATACATAAAACTCAAACCTAACATTTTAGTTAATAATATTCAAATTTTACGCTATTTAAATCACCATATATCAGTTTTCATAGCGTGAGCTTAACAAACCGTGATCTTAACAAGTCGGATCAAAGTTGGGGCTGGTCCTCTTGGATCCCACATCGTCAGATTGTGGTGTGTGTGTGTGTTATATAAGCGATTCATGTGCCTCACTCAGTTAGCAATTGTCTGAGTGTTGGTATATGAACAGTAAGTCTTATTAACCAAAAAAAATATATATCAGTTTTCATACATATATTAGATGAGATGGGTATTTTTTGAAAATTAAATCTCACCAAAAACAAAGTTCTCTTTCCCAATACTTAAAATAAAAGTAATCAAACTAATGGAAGATGCCATAATAGCTTAATGGACTTTTAGTTTTCCACCAGAAAGTCAAAACTGCTTGTTCTCGATTTCTACCCATTTGAAAGAGATTTGCCATTGGCTAGCACTGAAGAATCGCTTTCCAGTGGCGCATTGTAGAGTTTAGATGACATTTTCTAGTAAAATCCCTAACAATTACTAGTGCAGAGCACACTAAAAACAGAGTTCATTAAGTTATTATGATATCCACCTTGAATCCATTTCTTTACTTGCTGGTACAAATGCTTTAATTGGTAACTTTGAATGTAATTAACAGCAAAATGGCAATACCTTGTTACACCTAAAAAGGGCAAAAAAAAAAAAAAAAAAAAAAAAAAGAAAACACTTACTCAGTGTAGTACATGAAGATTGATGCATCCCAATCAGAAATATCCCATAGTAGAAATCCACCCATGACCAGAAAGGAGATGAAACGAGTAGCTAGGAGCCAACCTGGGTGAAACCCTTTCCAACAGCTGGTCCATAATTGGGCTGAGGCAACATGGTTTCCGGGCAAAGCACCCACAAAAATTTCAGAGTCTGGCAGAGTCACCAGGAGGCTCTCATACATGGTGGTAGAGTCCTTTTCTGAGGCAAGTTCTTTCCTCCATAACACCCATAAAGAGATAATGAAGGAAACTCCAACAATGCCAAAACAAACAAAATCATACCAGTACACCACCAGTGCCATAGCTAGTGACTCTCTAGCCACACCCTTGCTAGTGACTAATATTTGTGTGCCTTCTTTTGAAAAGATTGTAAATGGTTACATATGATAAGGGCCTGGAACAATCGACATAGATTTAGACTGCAAAGTCTGGAACAATTGTTTAGTTGAAGGATGATGTTTAGGTGATACTGTTTTTAACATACAGGACTGGTAGTTTTGACTGTTTGGTTTTAGTAAACAACTAATGAAGGAAGGAATATATATCGAAGAAAGGTTAATTTATTGCTAATGTTGGTTGCGTTGTAGCCATGTGTCTTTGACATTTTAATTGACAATTAGTGCAACATTTAGCAACAGCCAGTCTATATATGCTTTTTTTTTTTCCTCTTCTTCTTCCACTGGCTTGTCAAATTTCATTACCGAGTAACCTGGACTGAGTCGACACAGCTTATCGAAACAAGAAATTATAGAACTTTTCTAAATGTTCACTTTTTCATTGGCTCATAGATTGCTGCTGTAAAGCATTATCTATAGACATTATTGCAAAAACATTACAGTGAACTAATTAAGTCAGCGCCAAAGGTATCTGCCGTTTGAACAAACATATAATTAAGGTACCTGTCGTTCAAATGACATACATTTTCGTATCCTAATTTTCTTCGAGTCCTGATTATTAGTTTAACAGCTTCCTAAAACTGGAAAGTCAAGAACCTCTGTCAATTTCAGTCACTGATTCGTTATGTATTTTCAGTTTGATTTTTCAGAGCAATTCAATATCTCTACGAGCTGAGCTCAATGAACTATAAGTCTTCTTAAATTAATCAAACATATAAAAAAAAGTACATCATTCATATATATATCATATTTCAAATAGCATATGAACTACTTTAACTATTAGACCAAAGCTCTCACAAGCATCATATTTCAAACAATGAAAAATCATAATTTTATGAACTATAAAGAAAATATACAATAACTAATGACGAAAAAAGCTTAAAGAAAGACAAATTTCATTAGGATTAAACATTTGCACAGATCAACAAACTTAGAAAAATTACGGAAATTTTCAGAAACTAATGCATCTTTTGGAATTCTTTTCTTTGAGATAGATTTAACAAGTAAATGATGTGTTGTATATTAATCACCTACCATAGCAAATTCTATAGTTAATTAATCATTACCATCCTGACATTAGGACTAAAAGATTTAACGTTAGAGCAAGACAAGGACATGCATTGTGGCCGCGACCCCAATCATGCAAGATATGTACAATTTTGAACTTTTATTTATCATGGTAACATTAACTAAAATAAAAAATATATATGCATTTAATTGCTTTAACGTTAAACATGGTTCATTATTAATCTAGACACTGTATAATGTTCCTTTTTTTTTTTCTAGGTATCACAAAAAATATATGTTTAAGTCATAGTTCTTTTAAAAAAAATAAATAAAAATTTCATTGATGAATTGACAAAATAGGAATTATATATCTTGACAACTATGTATAGGTATCTCGGCCAGATGTTTCTATGGAATTAATAGCTGCATTCAGATTATTGTCTATGATGTGGAACGGGGCGTGCAATTCTGCTTCTGTCTGTTCTGTTAGCATTTATGAAGATTTTCAATTACTGTCACTGCACACGGCTGGCATTATATATACAATCTTAACAGCTCAACCATAAATTTCTTTATTTTTAATTAGGTCTCATTGAACGATAAAATAGTCGTTGTTGACAGAAAACATAAGCAAACCATACATTAGGTTTTTATTGGCATTCATTTGATTAACAAGCAGTTTAATTAGAAGTGTTTTTATTTTGATTATATTAAGAGAAATTATCGTTCAAAAAAATATATATTAAGAGAAATTAGACAAAAAGTACTATATAAAATTTTGACCATCATTATCACTAAATGTTAACTGAAATAATATATTCGTTTATAAATTATAAAATGTAATATTTAATGTTGTGGGTTGTACTGTGAATTATTATTTTATAATTTGTAAAAATTATTTTTGTTATCATTCTATTTTTATGAAATATTAAAAATTTTAAGAAATAAAAATATAATTTTTGTAAAACAACATCCAATTATGAAACAGTTGTTAAGCTTTTTTAATGTATTTAAACAATTGATTAAAGTTGGCCACAATTTTATATATTTTGTGCGGTTTAAGTGGCAATATTGAACACCAGTACACCATGATCTAATGATCAAAACTTTCCCGGGTATATAAAAAATTTCAGTTCGAGTTCCAACATCTCCCTCTATCCTAATTTCTACTAGGCAAAAAGCAATATTTGATTAGGTATCTAAGTAGCTAGGTCGCAAACATTTATGATCATTGAGTCCCACTATATGCCATTTCCAAAAAAAAAAAAAAGTCCCACTATATGCAATGATTCCAGTCCAATTTTGACAAGGCCGTACACATGCACCATTCATTTTTGGCTTTGTTTTTGGTTGATAAGAACGATTAGAAGAAGAGCCGCTAATTTCCTAATTTTGATTGGCCATTTACACAAACAAATGACTCAAAATCTTCTCCGAACCCATAAAGCAGCTCCTTGTATTGTGTTACCAAAACAGGAAAATCTTTAAAATATTATCCTTGCGCCGAAAGACAATTAAAAATATTGGTTTGTTTAGGTGTAATTAGTTAAAATAATTTGATCTATTTAAATTAGTTTTAGTTTTTAATTTAATTCAATAATAATTGAATTTGAATTTGAATATAATTATATAAATATGTTATTGGAACAAGTTAAAATCAAATTTAATAACAACTCAGTGTCACTTTTTATTTGGTGTAATAACATTGTGCTTGTTTTAATATTCGACCCTTCACTTGCCCTTTTTCTAAATATTAACACATTAAACGCATAATGACTAGGTCAAACTCCTAATATTATCTATTAAAACCATTTTTTCATAACATTAAGAGTGCGTTAGCAAAAAATGAGGTTGAGAATTGGAATCGGAATGGACGATTCCGATTCTTAGTATTTAGTTGGTTAAAATTAATATGGGAATGAGAATATGATTCCCCCATAAATGGGAATCACTATTCCCCTCTTATTCTTAAGGAATGACTTTTGATTTTCTTAGAAATCAAGTCAAATCAATTATAAATTAGTCAAATATTTAAATATTAACATTTATTTTTTAAAATTTATAAATGAAACATATAAATTAATAAAAATATACATTAAATGTTTGAATAAATATATTTATTAAAAGTAAATAATTTTTATAATTTTTTAAAAAATCATAATAATATTTTTTATAAATAAATATTTTATAATACATAATTATAATACTAATTTTTATATATAAAAAATAATTATAAAATATTTTTCATAAAAGAAATTTTAGTTGTTAAATGATATTTGATTCTCATTCTCATTACCATTCCCTAGTGAAACCAAACACATTTTTTAAATTTTCATTTCCTTTTCTATCCCGATTCCGATTCTGAAATATAAACCAAACGCCCCCTAAGGGTTTTTTTACCATTGTTTGAAGTTAATCTTTTCTTTTCAAATAATTTTATTCTTATAATATTTTTTGTAAACGCTAAATTTATATACATATAATATCAATTCAACTGGCAATTATGATATATTTGAAATAAAAAAATAAATTTTCTCATTAGAAAATAAAATATTATCATAATAAATTCAAAATTAAATATACACACGTATAAATCAAATAATTTAAATTTCCACGGCGTCAATATATATGTATATATAAACATCCTCAACCTTGAATCTATACAATAAAAAGTTATGAATTGGAGTCTTCTGGCTATAAGAAATTCTATATCACAACTAATAATTAACTAAAATACATTAATAAATATATTTAAATACATAGTATTATAATGTAAATGTAAGTAAAAAATTTTTTTAATTTCAGTTAAAAAATAAAACGATAAAGCTATGGATAAAAAAATATATATGATAAAATGAAAAAGACAGGTTAAAGAAAACAATTATAGTAATGGAATGCAGATTACAAGGGAAATGCACATGGCAAGTGCTGATAACAAGGTTTGACTTAAACAGAGACCTTAAAAAACCCATAATCCCCTCTGACTAATTGATTAAGCAGCTTTAACCACAGTGTAGCCTCCATCAACAACCAAGTTATGTCCACTGATGTAAGCTGATTCATCTGAAGCCAAAAACAAAGCACTCTCTGCTACATGCTCAGCCTTCAGCACAATCCCTTTCAAGTTCCCACAATTTATGCAATTAGCTTCTACTTCACTCGGTTTCATATTGTACGCATTACAGGCAAGCGGAGTCCCCATTCCAAATGGAGATATCGCGTTCACTCTAATCCCATAATTCCCTAGCTCCCCACATGCTGTTCTTACCAGACCAACAATGGCATGCTTCGATGCTGTATAGGCATGCGGCCCAGTTCCACCAACAGAAGATGCAACACTCGCAGTGCATATGATTGATCCACGGATGTTCTTTGCGACCATTGCTCGAGCAGCGTGTTTGATTGTGGCCGCAACGCCACGTACATTTGTAGCCATTGTGTTGTCGAGACCTGAAATGTCCAGGTCGAGGATTCCTGTCAAGGGGCCAAGAATTCCAGCGTTACTGAAAAGAATGTCAAGCTTTCCGTATTTTTCCACCGCGTAGTTCACTGCTTCTTCTACTTGCTTCTCGTCTCTTACATCGCAGTGGCGATAGGTAGCTCTGTCTCCATCCAATGACTCCACCACTTGTTGACCTAACTTGTCCTGGATATCGACTGCAACAACAAAAGCTCCATTCTCCACGAACAATCCCACTGCTTGTTCACCAATGCCGCTTGCTGCGCCTGTGATCAGTGCAACTTTACCCTCCAACCTAAACACATATATTATCGAAGTCAGCATTAAAAAGAAAAGAAAAGATTCAGATCCGAACCGGGATTGATCATTATGAACCAATTACGATAATTAACACAGAAGATCCAAATGAAGAAAGCTCTTACCTTGGCTTAGACATTGAGCGTTTGTTTTTGGTGTTGACAGAGGATGAGTATTACTCTACTTTTTGCTCAAACTTCTAAATGAATAAATGAAAGGGGCCTTGGATCTGCTGTTTATATTTGCTTTTGTGCCCCTCATAAATGTCCTTTCTTTGGGTTGTTTCGGCCTTTCCCAAAATGCAAAGCTCGAGATAATTTCTATGAATTTTGTCCGTAATCAGACATAACTAGTTGTAAATCCCTATTTGGAATATACTGTAAATAATATACATATTCTAAAATAATTAATTAAACAATTTTAATAAATTATAATTATAATTTAATTAAATATAAAATAAAAATTTAAAAGTTATTAAAATAATTTTATTTTTATTAAAAAGTATAAATATATTTTTAATATGTAATAAAAATAATAAAATAAATAAAATAGAAAATACTTTAAAAATAGATGTTTTAGTTAGAATAAAATAAATAATTTTTAATATAAAAACGAGTAATGTTTTGGATGTAATAGATTATAATGTTTTTTATAAAATAGAACATGTATATTATAAGATAAAATTTTTATAAAAAAATATTATATATTTTAATAACTCAACACATAAATATTTAGAGATGAATGCTGAATTTAAATTATAAAGAGAAATACTTATTAAATTTTTTATTTAATAACTTTAAAATTCAATATTTCATATAGGTGTATTTTAGGGTTACTTTGATTTTTACAAAGTAAAATGTACTTTGTTAATAACCACTATTGAATGAGAAAATACATTTTCATCTAATGGTGAATAAAACAAAATAAAATCAAAGTAACTCTAAAATTTTCCTTTCATATATATATATTTTGCTTTATTTATTACTTTTGTTTTTAATTAAATATCAAATTTTATTTTAAAGTAATTCATGTATTAACTAATAGAAACCATATTTTTTCCGAAAGGTTTAAATTCTCTTAAGTCTTAAAATTTAAATTCTACATACAGAAAATATAGATAGCAAAAATGGAAAATTATTATTTACACCATATAAAATTTGTGACACATTAACTAAATAATTTACACATCATTCATAATAATTAGATATTTTTATATTAAAAATCTTCTCACTGAGTAAATTTTTTTTTTTTTTTAATATGGAGGTCATATGATCAAATCTTACATCTCGGAATGTCCTTGAAAAAAGTTACTATTTGACTACTTTATCACTAATTTATAAAATTTTTTTTCCAATTGCTAGATATTAAATATAATTATCAAAAAATAATATTTTATAAAAAATTAAAAATTCCTAAAAGCAACTAATTAAGTATGCCGTGACTTGTTCAGGGGAAAAATTTATAATGAATCTGACTTTTTGATGAGTTAGAAGGTCAAACCAACAGTTTTAAGTTATTTAGGATTCATCTATGTGTTATTATATTTTAGTTTTTATCGTTTTAATTAAATACTTAATTTCTATTAATTCAACCTTTCAACACATCAAAAGTTATAACCACTGTATAACACTCTTTGATTATGAGTATTTAATGTTGACGTGGCAATGATTGGAATCAAAAGACGAGGAAGTGGAGCCTACAATAATACCATCATCTAATATTTATGCGAGTGTGGGAAGACATAAATGTCTTGATAAATGTATAAAATTACAGTCTAAGCATGCAGCTAGGTGTCTTTGGAAGAAAATTTCATGTTATGACTCATTTCTCAAATTTTACATTTGTCCATTGCATGTGAAACACAGCACCAGACCGGTTATTAGGGAGTTATTTCCACTTTATATATATATATATATAATTTCAAAATTTAACGAATGTCACTATTTATAATTCAATATTCATTCTTTTTTTTTTGAAAATAATTCAATATTCATTCTTAAAAATTCAGATGTTAAGTTATTAAAATTCATAATATTTTACTATAAAAAACATTAAAAATCTTATTTTAGACTCCATTTATTTACTAAAAAATATTTTATTTTTGAGTTTTTTTAAAATATTTTTCAAAGAAAATATTTTCTAATTGTTTGGCTGTAACATTAGAAAATAATTGAAATATCAGTCTTGGCGACATCAACACTTTTTATTATTCAAATTATCTCTTTGTAATAGATTTAATGTATATTTTTCACAAATTATCTCTTTCTAATAAATTTAATGTATTAATACAAATATATATAATAATTAATCTATACAAAAGAATCAAAGAAAAAAAGAAAATGAGGAGGAAATAAAAATTAAAAAAGAGGGAAAGAAAAAAAGGAGAGAAAATAAAAAGAGGTGACGTTGTAATATACTCTTAATAAAAAAAATAAAATTATTATAATGACTTTTTAAATTCTCTTTTTTATATTTAATTAAGTTAGTAATTTTAATTTATTAAAACTATTTAATTAATTATTTTAAAAATATATATATTACCTACTGTCAGCATAAAATACGAATTCATGACTAATTATTATAACTACTTTTTAAGCCCAAGCCACTAGGCCATGAGCGGGGGACTACTCCTCTAGTCCTCTGTATCTATGAGACATAATTCAGAATAATTTAAAATTGATTCTGAAATTTTTGACTTGTGTATAATATATGATAACTGAGCTAAACATATATGACTGGATTCAATGCTTCCTTTATTGACAAATTTGAAAATACAATATTTTTAACACCAGTTAGTTTTTTTAATTTAATTTTATTTCACAAGAATGAGCACTCACATGATCCGATCTGTGGCTGTTATCTGACAGAAAGTTTTTCTTATTCCAGTGTTGTTCACCGTACGATTTGATATGAACGTAATTTTCTTTATTAATTAAATATAAAATATTTTTTGAACAATAAATATAAAATACTTAAATCATGGGAGATTTTACGATAACTTGATTTTCTAAATATTTTATTTTTATTTTATATTTATTATCATAAGATGAAAGTATTTTTTATAATCTAGTAGTAGTTATAAATAAGTGAAATTTACTTTATAAAAAATAAAATAACTTTAAAATGTACCCTTAAATCATGGAAATTTTTACAAAAAAATTTAACTAAAATGTCTCTACTTTTTATTATTTACAAAATTTACCTATTTTAATTATAGGTTTGTCTTTTTTAATTACATGTGTGTCCCATTTTTCTTTTTCTTTTTTTTAAAAAAAAATTATTCCTTTACTTCTTTTTTTTTCTCTCCTTTTTCATTTTTATCTTTTTTAAAAAAAATTATTTTCTCATTTTTTCTTTATTTATTTTTCTTCCTTCCTTCCTTTTTTCTTTTTGTTTTCTCTTTATTCTTTAATTTCTCTCCTTTTTTTTTACTTTTCTTCTTTTTTCAACATTTTTATTTTCTCCATCTTTTTTTTATTAGTGGAGCATTAGCAAATATATTTTTTTGGTTTTTATTTCATATTTTTTTTTTACTTTTTATGTTGAAGTACAATTTCTTTTTTATTTTTACTTTTCTTTCCTTTTTTATTTTTATTCTCTTTATTTTTAATAAATTTATCATTATTTCTAAATGTTTATTTTTTAAAATTTTAAAAGACCAAAATAATATAAAATTATATAATGCTATACATAAAATAGTTAAAGTTTTAGTAGTATCATTAAACTAATTTTTTTTTTTTTGGGTATTATTCAGGAAGTCTTGTATTTATTTCTTCTTTTGTGATTTTAGTTTTTCATGATGTTATTTGGTAGATGAGCAAACGAAAGAAATGTTCAAACAGACCATCACATGAATTTTAATGATTTATTTTTTTTATACAAAATTGTCAAAAAAATATACAAAAAATAAATTTAAGAAGATGTATGTCTATATACATATTTATATATATAACACCCCCACCCAAAGGGTAAAGTTTTTTTTTAATTGGCGATTCGGGAATCGAAATCGTCGGTTCAGGATCGAAACCACTTATTTCGGAATGAAAATGTTGGTTCAGGAACCCAAATTGGTTGTTCACGATTCTGGATGGAGAAGAACCGGCCCTAAATTGATTTCTCCTACATATTAGGGCAAATTTCGGGCCTAGATTTGATCGGGCCGGTTCCGGGCCTAAATCGATTGTTGGCCGAGCCTACTCATTTGTGTTTGCATGCCCTATAATAAGCGTAACTAGCCACAATAGCATAGCCTAATATTACAAGAGCCTTCAGCACTAGCAAACCACTATTTAGTGGCTTTAGTATCAACAAAACAATGTCACATACACCTCCAACAAAACCAAAAGCTTTTTATAATGCCTGTAATTAAAGGAGGAACTGACTTCTCTTTCTCCCACTCTGTCCTTTCATAATGAACCATCATACGTTTAATCATGCAAGACCATAGCCAAACTGACATAATTCCAACAAAAGGGTAATTAATAGCGGACCAATTTAACCCATCAAAGATATTCATTAGAATTTGCACAAAGAGACCCGTAACCAAAACTGAGTAAACTAGAACCATATTGTGATACAAAAGGTTACCATAAACGAACTCTAAAATATCAACCTCTAGTTTTTCATTTTTAACTGATGAACTCTAAGAACCGGCCCTAAATTGATTTCTCCTACATATTGGGGCAGATTTCAGGCCCAGGTTTCATCGGGCCGGTTCCGGGCCTAAAACGATTGTTGGCCAAGCCTACTCATTGTGTTTGTATGCCCTATAATAAGCGTAACTAGCCACAATAGCATAGCCTAATATTACAAGAGCCTTCAGCACTGGCAAACCACTATTTAGTGGCTTTAGTATCAACAAAACAATGTCACATACACCTCCAACAAAACCAAAAGCTTTTATAATGCATGTAATTAAAGGAGGAACTGACTTCTCTTTCTCACACTCTGTCCTTTCATAATGAACCATCATACGTTTAATCATGCAAGACCGTAGCCAAACTGACATAATTCCAACAAATGGGTAATTAATAGCAGACCAATTTAACCCATTAAAGACATTCATTAGAATTTGTACAAAGAGACCCGTAACCAGAACTGAGTAAACTAGAACCATACCGTGATACAAAAGGTTACCATAAACGAACTCTAAAATATCAACCTCTAGTTTTTCATTTTTAACTGATGAATTATTGCTCAAAACCATACTTTCTTGTGCAAGTCATACATCAGTTCCTCAAATTTCTTGTTGTCACATTAAATCTCCATCAAGATCACCCTTGTGGCTCTCTCTATGACCAAGGCGGCATCTTAGTCGAATTGAAAAGCGAAACAGCCTTCATTTATAATGAATCTATCATTTTGCCCCATCTTGGCGTGTAATCTTGAATCCCATTGTCATATTCTTTATGTATATTGCCACTTGAGAACTTCTCATTCGTTGAGATTCCTTATAATTTCTTGATTTCAGCAAATCTTGATTTTTTCTATCCGAAAGATGATCATCTTTATAATATTCTCTCTTGAGATCTTTGACATCATTGTTGATTTATTTCCATGTATAAGTTGAGGAATCTTGAAGATCTTTCTTAAGCCAATCTTCCAGAAGATGATCACTATGAGTTGTTTTTACTATTTCCGCATGAGTACTCTTGCAACAATGGAAAAAGATAGGTTGTAGGAGAGAAGAAGATATCTTGATTATTTTTATTTTTGATTTACTGAAGATTACAGGAAGTGAGAGACGATAGGTTGACATTTCAAGTTTGATTATTGAATTGTTTTTTCTTTTTAGATGAAACTGGTATGGTATAGTGGTGTTAAAATGGGTTAGTGAGTCATATTTGTGTCGAGTTGACCCACTTTATTGACATGATTAAGGTCAATATGAACACAATCTATTTATTAATTTTGTCAAATATTTCAATATTAACATAACACGAAAATTAAATGGGTTACATGAACACGACACGTGTAACCCATTTATTTAAATGGGTTGTGCAGGTCATAAAACTCAACACAACTCATTCAACCTATATAACATCTATAATATATAAAAATACTATTTTCACAAAAAATTAAAAATAATATCTTATAATTTAGCAATTTGCATAATATAATTATAAAAATATTATTTTTATAAAAAAATTGCAATAAAATGATTAATTTATTATTTAAAATTATAATAAATTATATGAATTTTTAATAAGTCGTGTTGGGTTAACACGACACGTATGATTAAACGGGTTGACGTGTTAACCACAATACAATCTGATTAAACCGTGTCACAAATAGGTTGACCTGTTTCTGACACGAACCCATTTACGTGTTAGGCAAATTGTGATCTTGATCTTTCACTTCTTCCACTTCCACTTGCCATTTTTTGATAAAAAAAAAAATTGAGAAGTGAATAAAAAAATTGAGAGTGAAATTAATAAAAAAAAACAAATTAAGAGAATATTGAGATTATAATTGAATAAATAATATATTAAATTATAATAGAATAAATAATATATATATTGAATATTTGAATGAGTATTTTGAGAAAATATAAAAAGAATATTTAGAGAGTATTAAGAGAATATTGAGAGAATTGAGAAAAAAAATTTTTTTTGAGGAAAAATGACACTTTCTCAACCCTATTTATACACACTGAATTTTTTTTTTTGAACTTTCTAAAATAACCCCATAAAATAGTTATTTATGGTTGTTATTTTGGATAAAATTATATTTTTATTTTTTTAAGAAATAAAAAAATATACATATATATATATATATATTTTTTTTTTTTTTTTGCGGGTTAGGGGGGGCAATGCACAGCCCCCTAACAACAATTTTTTTTTATTGGTGGTTTTGGACCGAAACCAACGATTCACGGTTCCCGATGGAGAGGAATCAACTCTGAACCGGTTTTTCCTAAGGAGGGCTGATTCCGGGCTAGATTTGTAACATCCCTGATCTTAACCATAAGCATTTCATTGAAATTTACATAAATTGCATATAATTCATTTGAAACATATGTATCTTAAATCATTCCATTTGACTATGTGAATTAGTTGAATGTTTACATGAATTAATTTGAATTTTTGTTAGATAATTG
>CATIWK010063247.1:0-11628 GCA_949634005.1 Mallotus japonicus | reverse complement strand
AATTGATGAAACGATGGAGAGTATTCATTACAAAAATAAAGATTTTAGAAACTATTTTTTTTTTGTTGACAATAGCTATAAAATATCGAAGAATGTAGAATTTTATTATCATTATTGTATTAGATTAAAGTTATATTTTTTTCTTTTTTTTTTTGAGAGATTTTTTCTTTTTTATTAAATATACTGTTAAGTTGTGTTAATATATATATATATATAATGTTATAATCAATAATGTAATGTGCAACTTGTTAGGAATCGGTTATCCAATTTAGATGTCAAAACCTAAGTTAGGGAAATTTCAAAAATTTACCAACATAACCCTTGAACCTAATCAAGCATTCCAATCTCCAATTCCTACCATCATTTTTCATAAAAAAAAAAAAAAAAAAAAAAAAAAAAAAAACAACCGGTAAATTTTAAATTTTTTTTGCAATTAAAAATATTTTATTTTTTTGGACATACAACGTGTTATCGATATCAAGCTTATTACGAAAATCTCAAAAAAATAAATTTTCAAATTTGTTCAAAAAGTATTTAGGAACTTGTAAAAAATTAGTGTATAAATTTAATATGAGGAATACCTAAATTCACAAAAAGATGTATGTGTATTTTTATATGTTATACTTAGTCCATCCATGTCTCCACGTACCTATGATCACAAAAATTTGGGATTAAGCCCTTATTTGGTTCAATTCTATTAAATAATTCATTTCATTTAGAAATGAATTCCAAATGAAATTCATTTGCAAATGAATTTTTATTAATGAATTGTGTTTGGTTTAAATGAATAATTTATAAAATTCATTTGAAATGAATTTCATGTTTTGTTATATTGTGTTTGGTATAAATCTTGAATTCATGTTTTTATCAAATATACCCTTTTAAATATAAAAATGTTTTTGAAAATAAAAGTAAGGAGTGGTGTTTTAGTCATTTAAAAATATAGACTTAAAAAATGTGGAATTCATTTGGAAATTCCAACCATTTTGATAGAATTTTGTTTAGTAATAATCAATTCCACAAATTTAAAAATTTGGAATTGCAAATGAATTTCATACAAAATTCATTTAAACCAAATATATATCATTTGGATTATAAACGAATTTCATAAAATTTTGTGAAATTTATTTATACCAAACACACTTTAAGAAAAATTTGAAAAAACATTGCCATTGAGGTTGAGCAATTTGTCTTTCGAATTTGTTAATGAATTGGGCTGTATTAAATATATAAAATCCCACTAAAATAATTGGCCACGATTTTTTTTTTCCTGCAACTAATACATGGCATGCTTGTTTAGACTAAAATAGTACTTTTTTTTTGGAAAGTACTAAAATAGTACTTCTGTACATGCTATTTTGGGTGATAATACCACAACACTACGAAACAAATAATTAATGCTTTGATTTTGGGTATACTTTTCTCCCTTAATTATTAATCTCATCAGATTGGTTCTCCCTTAAGCAAGACGGTGAAACATGTATGGCTAAATTTGACTGATCTTTGGTCAAAAAAATTTGACTGATCTCAAGCTCCATTTCTTTTCTATAATATTTTGTATATTGTCAAGAAAATTAATTAAAGCTCACATCTATCCTCCAGAGAAAATGATATATGGACCCCCTATTTCCATGACTACCCACTTGAGAAAATTGATTGATTATATCTTTTTTCGAAAAGATTTAACGTTTGGTATATTAATAAGGAAGATTTTTATTTATTTCGGATTTGATGGTGAGATTTATGATACATATCCAATTATCTTATATTTAATTAATAAAAATAAAATGGGTGGATATTTTTATACTCCACCCAATAATTTTTACATTCCTTTTTTATTTTGTTAGAATTATAAATTACATAACTATGTTCTATTGAAACTTTTATACTTTTATTATTTACAATTACTAAACCATCATTTTTTTCATTTTCCTTCTAAATTTATTGTTTGATGTTTAACTTTTTTTTTTTGAAAAGAAAAATAATATTATTGATTTAAACTAACAATACATAGATAGAAATATAGATGCAAATTCGCTAAAAACTATAGAGGATGAAGCAGCACCCAGGTTAGTAGTATAATAAACCGGCTCAAATCCTACAAATTTGATAATGCTATAGTGACTAGAATGCATATAATTCCAGTTCTGTAACATACTGACGACCATAATCTGATTTGTTGTCTCTGTCTAATCGAATATGTTTTGTGCATCTGAATCACCACACACAAATAAAAAAATTGCAACAAGACGATGGAAAACAAAACGTCGCAATAAAACAACAAAACGTCAAATGCCGCAACAAGACGACGAAATCACAAAAAATGAAATAAAACTCAGATTTATGTGGAATAACCACTTACTTAAGAAACAAATCTATAAAAAGAGGTGTACATGGGTGATTTTAGGCCAAAAATCACCTCTCCTTGCTTAAGGAAGATGAGTGGCTAGAAGAGAAAGTTGAGAGAAAAGGAGGTTAGGGAATGTTTAACATTTTAAAACTACTTGTAATTGAGTGTTTTTTTTTTTTGCGTTAATAAAATTTAATATAATCAGTTTTTTTTTATAAGTACTCTTTAACTTTTAACTTATCTTGATTGTAAAATTTGCACCAATTATAGTAAATAACATATCTTTTAATGAAGAGGTTTTTAAATATCATATGCACATAATTTTATTTTTTTATATTTATCATTATTTTTTAAAATATAATTTAAAAATTAAATTATGTAATTGAAAAAATTATTATAAAAATAATAATTCATCATATAAAAAGTATTTATAAATTCAATGAACAAAGTTAAAATCAAACTACATGTAATTTAGATGAAATATATTTCAACAAATACTCTAATTAAATTATACTACGAAAGTATATTTGATAAAAAAATATACCACTTACTTTTCTATTATTAATATATATGTTATAACACTTGTCTTAAAAATTAAAATTACAACAATTTTTTTATATGATGAATTTTTATAATATATGTTTTTAGTCATGTAATTTGATTTTTATATTATTTTTAAAAAAAATATGATAAGAAAAATAAAAATAAAATAATGTATATATGATATTAAAAAACTGTTCATAAAAGTAAAAATTAAAAAATCATTCATAAAAAGTGAAAAAATTGTTTTTTTTTTTATAATTGGTGCAAGTTTTATAACTGTCTAAACAAATTAAAAGGTAAAGAATGCTTATAAAAAAATAATTGACTATACTAAATTTTTTATCCAAAAAAATTATGTAAGCTAATTTTAAACATTAAATAGTAAATTTAGATAAAAAAAAAACAAAAAGAGTATAGTTTAAGAATACTAGTTAATGAAAAAATAAACATTATAAACAAAGGGTAATTATGTAACCTGAAATTTCAAAAAATAAAAAAAGAGTGTAGAAATAAATGGATGGAATGCAAAATCTTCACCCAAATAAAATATATACTTAATGTTTTAAATCTAACCATTAAATATAATACACTAGAAGTAAACGAAGATTTTTCTATTAATAAATGGTTGAACCTCGTTGTTCTAATTATAGACAGGCTTGGCTATAAGCTGAAGGTAATTGGTAGTCTACTTGATATATTTGAAGAAATTTTCCATCTTATTTTGGGAGTACAAGTAGGATTTATGCTCTATTAAAGTGAAAATATTTGAGGTCTCACTGTATAATTTATTTGCCATTTAGATTTGGATAAAGATTGTAAACAAGCATTGAGCTTGAATGGAGTTCACAAGTTAGCCAATAGGTATAGAGTGGATGCAATAGCAATTGTCCAAAATCTTCCATTAATGAAGGCCCCATGCAATGGAGGTCAAGCTTGCAGTTCCATTTGAAATTGGTAAGTGTATTAGCTGCTGTTGTTAGTGGTAAGTGAGTCTTTTTTGTTAACTAGTTAAGCATGTTAGCACCTAATTAATCCAATAATTTCCAGCTTCTTAGCTCATTTGCTGCACCAAATAAAAAAATAAAATGAAATAGAAACAAAAATCATGGTACAAAAACCATCATGTCCTAAAGAAAAAAGTGCAATTCTTGAACTCTAGATGATCTTAGCTGAAATAAAGGGCAGAGTAATGATGCATGCTATGGGCAGTTTTCCTCTTTGGCATCATTGCTCCTTGCATGGCTTTTTTTCTTTTTCAAAAAACGATGAAAATTTCTTTCATCTTTGCATATTATTATTTTCCAATTCATATCTATCATCATATTGCTCTTTGAAATATGAATTGGAAGGGTTGAAGTCATGAATTCAATTCCTCCTCCTCTCATTAGGTATGTAAGACCCACCCTTAGTGGTGGTTCAAAAAAATAGTTTTCAAATACTAATTGCTAATTATTCTCCTTCCCGTTCCAATGATACTGTGTCCTGTATCAAGTCTAAAAAAAAAAGTCCAGAAAAATATTGCTCTTTGAAATAGTCTAATCTCACGTGTGTAAGTACACCATTAATATGGTAATACATATTATGAACTGCAAAGAAAAAAAAAAGACCATTTTCCTCATTTTGGCTCTTATAATTTTTTGATGACCCATAAAAATAGAAAACAAAAAAGTATTTTCATGAGCCGTGATCATGATGAAACTATTCACGCCACAATCTATGACATAAAATATTACCTTAAATTTACAAGGAAAAAAAATACAAGCAATAATGCAAAGTTGGAAAAGTGAAAGATTGAGAGATTTTTAATTTGTTCATTACTGTGGGTGCTGAAATGTGATATAGTTATGTCTAGGGAATCATTGAGCGGTCTTTTGTTCACACTGATGTGGAATAAATTAAGAAGACAGTATTATTTAGAAGTATAATAAATGGCTGTATACTTTATATATAACCAAGATAAAGGGAATCTTATTAAGAGTTGTGTGTTTTTTTTTTTTTTTTTTTTTTTTTGAAACTAAATAATAATAACCCAAGGGAATCTTATTAAGAGTTAAGATAATGACTTTTCAAAGAGAAATGATAATAACCCAAGAGATTAGACCTGTTGGCAAGAGATAACATTGATAACGAGAGTGTTTTCTCTTTTTGTTGATAAAAAAAATTTTCTCTAGGGAAACACTTCGAAAATTTAAAGATATATAGTTTTAACTTAAAGGAATTTTTTTGTCTATCTCGGGTGTAATACATCCAAAGATTTGTGTTTTGTTTTTTATTGACTAATTAATTTACACTTGAGTTATATGTTATGCATCCAACCATAGGGTGCAATATATCCAGTATAGGCAAAAATCTCCCTTACTCATATTATATTGTTAATTTTATATTTAAGTTTAAATACATTATTGTTAGCAAATGGTTTGGCCGTAGAGGCCAGAGATGAAATTCAAAAAAACAAGTCCAATCGTACAAAAGTTCAATCCTTTCCCCTCTGACAGACCAAAAGCCTAGAAAAAATTATGCCAGTCTTGTTAAGGCGATGTCTTAGGCTTTAAGATATATACCGCCTTAGTCTCTAAGACGATGCCTTTTCAATAAGGCGGTGTCTTGGTAACATACACTTGTTTGTTTAAAAACATGGGAATGCTCTGCAGATCTTTCAATTGTTGGCACAATTTCTGACATAATAGAAATCATTGCCAAGGGAAGGAGAAGAGAGTGGGGAGTGATACGGAGAAAATGGGAAAAATAAAAGGGGAGGAGATTGAAATATTACTGAAATTTTGAGTAGGAAAAAAAGACCTAGAAGGAGAGACAAAGAAAAAAAGGGAAAAAACGAGTGAACTAAAAGAGAGGGGAAGGGGCAAAAAGGAAGGAATATAGCTGAAGAACTCAACAAGGCTATTGAAGGAAAGAAATCATCAAATAGCTGTCATTTGACTAATCTTGCTATGAGATTATAGGAGCTGATAGAGTTCATTATTTCTTTAGTTTCCTAGCTAGAATGTCTACCCATCACCTGTATATATGTAAACATGTATTCTCATTGTGAATATACAAAAAAAAAAATCTCCATTTGTTTCTTCTTTATTTTCATGGTATCAGAGCATCGTTCCTGGTGACTCTTCATTTATACACATCCTTTACTTCAAACTCATAATGACTGAATCCTCATCAATAGCCAAATCCACAACAAACGCCATTGATCTTTTAGATCCTTTAACTCTCCACCATTCAGACCATTCAGGTCTTCTTTTAGTTTCCAAACCTTTGGAAGGGTACAATTATGGTCAATGGAGCAGATTTACGAGTATCAATTTGAGTGCCAAGAATAAACTTGGCTTCATAACAGGTGCCATTAAAGCACCTAAAACCACAGACCCAAAATTTGACATATGGCAGCGCTACAATGACATGGTGATGTCTTGGTTATTAAACTCAGTTCACCCCAGATATTGCAGGAATTAAGGGTGTGCAAGAACCGACTGAACCAAAGTTTCCAAATGAACCGTTTACTCAAAACGGTTCGGTTGATGAGGAAACTTTGGTTCAGTTCATTTAGTGGGTAAAATACGGTTTTCAATTTTTGGTTCGGTTTTAGGGTCTAACCGATAGAAAACATTAATATTTATATATGTAATAAAATAATATATAAAATATTATATAAAATATATTAAGTTAGAAAAATATGTGTAAATATTAAGATTACAAGCAAAAAACATTTATAGTTATATTATTAATGAATAAATTTTACAAAAAAAAAATTAAATTGATATATAAAAATTTTAGAAATTATTTCAAAAAATAAAATCAATAAATCAGTTAACTGACCGAAACGAATTGGTTCGGCTCAGCTCGGTTCTGATATATATTTGGTTCGGTTTCAGTTTGAAGTTTTGTGTATTTTCTGTTGTCTGTTTGGTCAGTTTTTGGTTCGGTTTGAACCGAAACCGACCGATGTCACCCCTAGCAGGAAGTATTATCTACACTGACTCAGTTGCAGCAGTATGGGATGATCTTCGTGAACAATTTTCCCAAGGTAATATCTCTCGCATTTACCAAATTCAACAAGAAATTATAGAACTCAGACAGGAACAACAATCGGTTTCTGTTTATTACACAAAACTCAAGGCCCTATGGGATGAATTATCTTCATATCAGACACCCCCCCTCCCCCTTTTTGTACATATGGAGGGTTGAAACAGATAGTTGACAAAGAAGAGAACAATCGTGTCATGTAATTCCTCATGGGCTTCAATGAGTCATATGTAATTGTTAGAGGATCTATTTTAATGATGCATCCTCTTCCTGACACCCGGAAGGCCCATACATTAGTCCTTCAACATGAACGATAGACTGAGGTGGCAGCACGTCGAGATGTACATCCAAGTCATCATGCCATGCAAATCAATCATGATACAACAAAACACTATGGCTCAACTCATGGGAAAATCTTTCCAAAGAAGAATCTAAAATGCAGTTACTGTGATCGAGAAGGTCATGGAGTTGAGAATTGTTTCTACATCAAAGGTTTTCCAGTTGGTCACAAATTTCATGGCAAAAATATAAAGCCAAAGAAGTCTATAGCTCACGACATTCAAGTCAATGCAGCACCTACAAATCCCAACTTTGAGTTAACGACCTTTACAAATGAAGAATATCAATAACTCATGGCTTTACTACAAAAAGATAATGGTAATATTCAACCTTTTGTGAATGCTGTAGGTATTTCTAACACCACTTGCCATGTTGCTCAGTCTGATGCTTCAACAGATTTGTATTGGATAATTGATAATGGTGCCACACACCACATATCACATATTCCAACTGTCTCTTCACATAAATTACCTGAAAATAATTTTGTAATCTTGCCCAATGGAAGCAAAATAACTATTCAATCAATTGGATCCATGCAAGTAACTCCTAATTTAACCATTGATGGAGTCTTACATGTACCCAACTTCAAAGTGAATTTGATTTCTGTCAGTAAGCTCACCCATGCCTTAAAATGCCTTATCACATTCTCACATGATTTTTGCATTGTGCAGGATGTGCTTACGAAGAGGATGATTGGCCTGGGCAAGCACCATAATGGATTGTATTACCTTACTCCAAAACAGAATGTTCACCTGGTCAATTCTGTTAGACATTTCTCCTCTCTGTGGCATCAGCGTTTGGGGCACCCATCCCTTGCACCTCTCCAAGCTTTATCCAAATATATTCCAGAGATTATTCATGATAACATTAATATTTGTGATATTTATCCACGAGCTAAACACACTCGCACACCTGTTACAATCAGTTCAATCTCTACTAGAGCATGTTTTAATTTAATTCATTATAACATTTAGGGACCTCATCAATTTAAAACCCATTTGGAAGCTCATTATTTTCTTACAATCATAGATGATTATTCATGTTTTACATGGATTTATTTGATGAAATTCAAATCTGAAACACAATCTTTATTTAGAACTTTCTTCTCTTAGGTAAAAACATAATTTCACACTACTATAAAAACATTTTGTGCTGACAATGGCACTAAATTTACTTCCATGAAACCTTTTTTCTATGAAAATGGCACCAAATTTCAACGTTCTTGCACTTATACACCCCAACAAAATGGGGTAGCAGAACGAAAACATCGCCATCTTTTAAACACAGCTCGTGCCCTTCATTTTCAAGCCAATTTACCATCTCATTTTTGGGGTGAAAGTATTCAGACTGCCTGTTATCTTATCAACTGTCTTCCTACACCATTACTACACTACAAAACACCTTTTGAAAAACTTCATCAACACCCACCATCATACACTTACCTTTGTACTTTTGGGTGCTTATGCTATGCCACCAATCTTAAACCCAAACACAAATTTGATTTCTGAGCTCATAGATGTGTATTCATGGGTTACCCACTTGGTCAAAAAGGTTATCATTTATATGATCTAAAGACACAACAATTTTTCACTTCTCATGATGTCACATTCTATGAACATATATTCCCATTTACCACTCAAACACCCTCTCCTAATCAAAATCAACCCGCTTTGCCAATACCATATCATGACGCCTCATTCCTTCCCATACCACCACTTCATGAACCATTGGACCACACAGCCCACTAACTCTTGTCCCACTACCAAACAAAATTCCCAAGTGTCACCAAATACCACCATTGACTCTACTGCACCACTTAACCTTACTATCCCTACCTCATCAATGGAATATGAGCAACTATCCACAGTACCATCTTTGCCTATAGAACATAACCATCCCTTAAATTCTCACTCATTACCTGATGCCTCTCCCAATTTCACTATTCTTCATCGTTCCACTCACTCCATAAAATTACCATCTCATCTTCAAGACTATTCCCTCAATAATCCTATACTGCTTGCCTATGGTGCCATCAACTCTTCCACGTCTAGCATAAAGCATCCACTCTCCAAGTATGTCAATTACTCAAACTTCTCAATTAATCATCGCCATTTTGTTTCTACCATTTCTCAATTGACAGAACTAGTCACCTGTGAACAAGCAAGTCAGGATCCTAAATGGGTTGAAGCTATGCAATTTGAACTTCAAGCATTAATAGATAATGCTACATGAACCATGGTTCCTCTTCTAAAAGGTCATCACCCAATCGGCTGCAAATGGATTTATAAGATCAAGTATCATACTGATGGGACAGTTGAACGATACAAGGCCCATCTTGTAGCTCGAGGTTTCACCTAACGAGAAGGGATAGATTACACAGAGACATTTACTCCTGTTGCTAAACTCATAACCGTGCGTTGTTTACTTTTTGTGGTAGCGGTACAAAATTAGAGTCTTTATCAAATGGATGTTCAAAATGCCTTCCTCCATGGTGATCTTCTTGAAGAAGTTTACATGTAACCTCAACCTAGGCTTAGTCGACAGGGGGAGCATATGGTATGTCGACTAAACAAATCCATATATGGACTTAAACAAGCCTCAAAAAGTTAGTTCCATAAATTCTTATCTGCAGTTTATAATTTTAGTTTTAAACAATCAAGGGCAGATTACTCTTTATTCACTAAGGTACGAGGTACTTCTTTTACTGCCATATTATTGTATGTTGATGACATAATTATCACAAGAAATGATGAAGACGAAATCAGTGATCTCAAGAAATTTCTCAATACTTACTTTAAAATCAAAGATCTTGGACCATTAAAGTACTTTCTAGGTGTTGAGGTTGCTCGCTCCAGAACAGGAATTTCTATCTGCCAAAGAAAATACACCTTAGATATTCTTAAAAAGGCTGGTTTAATTAGTGCAAGACCAGCTAACTTTTCGATGGAGCAGAACTTGAAGTTGACTCCCACAGATGGTGAATTGCTTAAAGATCCAACCCACTACTGCAAGCTAGTTGGAAAGTTGATTTATCTTACCATTACTTATCCTGAAATCACTTACTCGGTATGCACTCACAGTCAGTTTATGCAACAGCCAGGTAAACCTCATCTTGATGCAGTACACCGAGTTCTTCGCTACCTCAAGAAAGCACCATGTTAAGGATTATTTTTTCCATCAGATAATAAGTTGAAATTGATAGCATATTATGATGCAGATTAGGCTGGAAGTCCTACTACAAGACGGTCTATCACAACATATTGTGAACTCACATGGCTGCGATATTTTTTACAAGAATTATGTGTGTGTTAGGAATTGATTATGTGACTTAGACATCTAATAATAAGTTAGGTAAATTTCAAAAATTTACCATACATAACCCTTGATCTCATCAAGCATTCCAATCCCTAGGATCCAATTTGCAATTTAACATATAGCTAATATACATGGTATCACAAAACAAGTAATTAACAATCTAGGAATTCTAAGTTTCAAGAAAACTTACAAATTCCCAAGTGTTTGGTGAAAACCACATGTATTCTACTACAATGGTTTGTCCTCCTTGATTCAACTCTTGAATAATCTCTTCAAGTCTCTCAAGTGTGAGACCTCTAGCTTAAAACACCAAGCTTCACCTTATCTCCATTCTTGCCTTGATCAAGTGTTTACAAGAGACCTCTCTCAAATAACCTCTCAAACTTTTTCTTACTTGATCTCTACAAGAGTTATTTCTTTAAGGTTAATGATATATCTCTTATTGTTTCTTTTTCCTTTCTTATAAGCCTCCCATATTTTTCCACTCACCAACCCTTAATTAATATCCACATATGCTTTTTAGATATTATTGGTTGGAGATAAACACAGCGGAAGATGACATCACCCATTTCTTT
This sequence comes from Mallotus japonicus, assembly GCA_949634005.1. Lineage (NCBI taxonomy): Eukaryota > Viridiplantae > Streptophyta > Magnoliopsida > Malpighiales > Euphorbiaceae > Mallotus > Mallotus japonicus. The sequence continues at coordinate 471 of CATIWK010063247.1, read as the reverse complement.
AAGTCATAATTAATTAACAAGTAATCAAGTCACTATAGTCCAAAATTAGAAGATGTAGAGATCACAACTCTTGTAAATCTCTACATCACCTAGGACTTACACATGTTAATTAATTTCTTTATTAATATTTGATTTATTAAAATCAAATATATCACTTAATGGAGTTGGGCTAATTCATTAGATCAACTCTTGATCCAAAGCCCAATCTAACATACAAGTGGACTTACATATGTCAAATGGGCTTTGTCAATTACTTGGATTAGTTATTAGTCCAAAACTCTTTTGGGCTTAGGTCCACAACTCTTGGGCCATTAATCCAAGTAAATAAGAAACAACATATATCCTTTATTAATTTAATTTCTCAATTAATATCTAATATTAATTAAGTATAAATTAATAATAAAACCTTTCATTGAAATTAGATTTCATGATATGCTAGAATCATTGCATTAAGCATAAATCCAATTTCAT
>CATIWK010063242.1:0-15250 GCA_949634005.1 Mallotus japonicus | reverse complement strand
AAATAACGGTTAGTTTCTTCTCGAAATAAACAGTTTTATTTACAAGATAATTTGAATTAAATTTGCATAAGAATAGGCATGAATATTCATTTAAACATGGACTAATTGAAACAAAGAATCTAAAATTATAGCAATCATATGCAATATTGAAGATATTGTGTAGCCTATGCATACCAGATACTAAAAATAAACTGAAAAGCTACCAAAACAAAGCAGAATTATGTCTGACTCTGGTCAGGAGAGAGGCGATCGCCATATTGTGAAGGGGCGATGCCCCTATGAAGAGGCGTTGCCTCTTCAACAAAGCACATCACTACTCACATGCCTTAAAACTTAAGTAACTTCAAAATAAACATAATTTATGCAAATATATAAATATCAATAGCTAATATTTAGTATTTCATGTATTCATGATTTCGACATAGCATCAAATGAACAACAAATACAAAAAATAAACCAAAAATCAAGAGATTGATCCTTTTATTCAAAATAAGCACTTCAAAGTTTAAAAGTGAGGATTCTCACTGATTTGATCGAATTAAGAGCTCCTAACTCAGCCCTCAGAGCTTGTTCTGTTGTTTTGGATGCTTTGAATGCAAGAAAACCTTCATCTTCCTCAAGAAATTGGATTCTCAAGCTTGAACTTCTACTTCTTCTCCTTCATTTCTCTTGTTTTTGCTTCTTTCTTTCAAAAACGTCCTTGTCCTCTGTTTCTCTTTTTTTTTCTGGAAAAATGGCCAACCCCTTAAAAATATCAACCAAAACTCCTCCTTAAGCCTCTCCCTCCCTCTCTCTTTAATTTTCCCAAAAACTAAGATAATTGTCCACCTTGCATTTTTTCATCATTGCCTCTTCTTTTCCATCTCATTTCTACCTTCAAAGTCGTCCCCTTGCGTCCAAATCTCCAGAGGAGAGATAGGTGGGTCCATTCTTGGTGTTAAATGCAGCAATAAATAGCATTTAATGCTGTAGGGGGGCAGGTGTGAAGAGGCGTTGCCTCACCGATGCCTAGGGTGAAGAGGCGACACCTCTACGAAGAGGCGATCGCCTCTTCACCCGGGCCTGGCCTGGAAAGGTCTGGGCCTGGGCTAATGGGCTTGGGTTTGATTTGGACTTTTGGACTTGGTTTAAGGAATTTGGCTAAGTATTGGGCTTGGCTCCGGGATTTTGGGCTAGGTTTAAGCCCTCGAATCTATTCTAAAGAAGATCCCGGGTTCTTCTTGCATTCAAAATTCAGACTACTCATCACTTGGCTTTCGTTGCGGACAGATAAAACCGAGGGTGTCCATAGTTTGCCCCTTTTGTTTTTCAAAAAACGGATTTATGAAATCAATTTTTGAAAAAGCAACATGCACAACAAATAGTGAGAACGACATACATGACCTTCGAGCTTCACTCAGGCCAACAGTTTTGGGAATTCAAACCCGAAAGGTCATACTTTAACTTAAAAAGTGACCGTGATCCTCGAGTTTTCCGAGCTCAATCAGCCACTCATTATAGTTGAACGTGATTCCCGAGTCGTGTTCATCGAGTTTCCCTAGCTCGATCAATTACTCATTATAGGTTTGTCGTGAATCCCAAGCCTTTCTGACGCAGAACTTCACTCAGTAAAGAAGAAGATGCGCTTAGAGGATACAACCCGACCAGACACCTTTTGAAAAAGGAAAATGCACTTTGGGGATACAACCCAACCAAACACTCCTTATGACGCGCTCTTCAGGGATACAACCCGGCCAGATGCTCTTGAACAGAAGAATGCACTTTGGGGATACAACCCGACCAGACACTTCTTGAAAAAGGAAAATGCACTTTAGGGATATAACCCGACCAGACACTCTTTGGACGTGCACTTCAGGGATACAACCAGACTAGATGCTCTTGAACAGAAGAATGCAATTCGGGAATACAACCCGACCAGACGCACTTGAACAGAAGAATGCACTTCGGGGATACAACCCAACCAGACACTCCTTGAGACTCGCACTTCGGGGATACAACCAAACCAGACGCTCTTGAAAAAAAGGAAAATGCACTTCGAGGATACAACCCGACTAGAAATTCCTCGAACCGATGCTTTAATAAGAAAATCTTTAATTCTTCACAATATTCATTTCAGGATACAGTGAATTTTCACTTTTTCATAATTTTTTTTGAAATAGGTTCCACTGGGGATGCCTATTTTTTGAGCCTTCCTCCGCCTTTTCTACTAATGGGCCTTCCCCCATCAAGTGGGCTTGACTCTCCTTTTGTGCTTATAAATACCTTTTCCTTTTCTTTTCCAGGAAGAATCATTCTTTTAACCCTTTACCTTTCTCTCAAGTTCTCTCAAATTCCCTTTCACTTCTCACAGCCTTTATTGACATGGACGCTATGCGAACTCCAGATGTGCCCACATGGGACCCTGTTGCTCCTCTAGTACATCCTCTGCACAGTTTCAGACTTAGCATTGGGGATGACATCCCTCTCTTGGCGGACACGCGATCTCACTTCTGCGGATTAGCTATAGGAGAGGTTAGTGACCAATTTACTTGCCTTTTTTTTTCTGCAAATAGGATAAGATAATATCGGGTTAATGTTTATAAATGCATGTTTATCACTTTAACTGAGAGAAAACTTGATTAAATGTACGAAATTGGAAAAAATGGATTTGAACTGTCAGATTGCCGATATGAAGAGGCGTCGCCTCTTCGTTGAGGCGATCGCCTTATTGATGAGGCAATCGCCTCCTGGAGGTGATTTTCTATGAAGGGGCGATCGACTCTTCGCATAGAGACGGTCGCCTCTAAGACAGTAATTCATAAAAACTCAACCTTTTATATGCATAACCAATAATTCAACTCCCTATTCATCAACAGCTCGATTCCCACACTTTCAAAGGTGCTGGGAACTTTAGCGGTGCTCGCATCTGGTATGACAACTTCCCAGACAAGATCAAGGCTCGTATTCGCGACACTGGGTTCTTAGACTTTATTCTAGCACTCCCAGACGCTCAGGGGCGGACTGACTACCAGCCTTTACATGCTTTTATTGGAGAGAAGGTCTGACACCACTCACACCTTCCATCTTGCATTTGGTGAGTTCACTCTTAACCCCGTTTCTTTTACTGCTGTCATGGGGATTCCATATGCTGGGGATTCTGTTCCCTTTGTTTGCATCGGATGTCTCCAAACTGTCTTGAGTATGTCGAGTGGCTACTTAGTATGGTTCTAGATATGAAGGGGATCCACATGATCAAGATTGACTCTATCAAGAGTCATTATACACAGGAGAGAGTAGAGGCTGCTACTACTCCTCGAGCTGTAGATTAGGTAGTGCGAGCATTCCTGGTGTATCTGTTGGGTACCACCCTTTTTGCAGACACTACCAATTCTATAGATTTGATCTTCCTGCAGCCTCTGAGGGACCTGGTGGCCATATTTGACTGGGGAAGTTATGCTTTCGCGTATCTGTACTGGAGTATAGACGAGACTGTGTGAGGAGCCAGGCGATTCTACGACTTTTGGCATGCTGTTCTGGTATTTCCTTTTCCCTTTTCCTCTTATTTGATCCCTCTTTGGATATCATTATCATGATTTGTCAGCAATTCTTTTGGTTTCTTTTATAGGATTGGGCTCTAAAGCTGGAGTTGGTCACTGGATTAGTCTATTTCCATGATACTCCCTTTCCAACTATGGTGAGGTGGGGTCCTAGTCGCGCGTGGAGGAGACCTGATGCTCGCGTGCAGATCCATCGCGAGAGGCTGAACACTTTGACACCTGATGAGGTATGGTTCATGCAATATAATTGTAATTAGTATCATTGTTGTTAATCGAGTTTATTTTACTTACCAATCTACTTTCACAGCTATGCCCGGATCTATGGGGTCCTCAGACTAGATGGACACCAGCTATGATTCGCTCGGTCCCACTGTCTCATAGGAGGGTATTACTTCAAGGACCTGACTGTAGGGTCTGGTATTTTGGTAAGAGGATACAAGCTTGGCATGGGGGTGCTCGGGGTAGACGACCACCTCTTCCTCCTCCTTGTCAGATCTTTGGGGACATCTACTGGAGGGAGATAATCTGGACCAGGCCGTTAGTGGATATGATGCTGACAACTATTACGAGAGGAGGAAGTCTCGCTACATGGACTTTACGCGGACTCATCTCCTACAGAGAGTTCCTCTTCCGAGATTTACATCCCAGGTAAACAAATGACCTATTTAATAGTTTGGTTTTACATTTCTATCTGTGAGGGTCACTTTTCTGACTTCATTTTCTTCTTCGAGCTTTAGTTAGAGCTCCGGTTGCTTGACTCAGGCCCACTGCGCAGGAGAGGCTGTCCCAGTATCCTCGCATTGTACCTCATCATGAGGGTACCTCGACCAAGGCATCCCCTGCTGCTGATGTTCCCAGCTCTAGTTTTGGCTCATAGGTGATTGCCGGTATGCTTGGTGCTCCTCCAGATCTGATAATTCGATGGTGGTTACCTTTAAGGGAGCTATCTCGTTAGTTCGTGACACCGGACATGACCATAGAGCCCGTCTTCTTCCCGAAGACCTCTACACATGTAACTCTCTCTCTTTCGCAATCCATTTTCTTTGCTTTTCAACTTCAACTTAATACAGGGTTAATTCTAACAATTAACAATTTATAACGACAGATACCTCAATAGCAGGCAGAGTATATGTATAGGGTTATTGAGGCCTAACAGGATTTCATGGTGAGCATGACCCAGCTGTGGAAGGTAACACTCATCATCTATCTGTACATGTATGCATTATTTCATGATTTCTTACCTTTTATTGTATTTTGATAGGATGAGCTCAAAGCTAATCGGGCTAGAGTGACGATGCTTAAGCATCCGCTGGCTGCCCTCCATGTTGATGATAAGGATGAGACAAGCGACAGTGAGGAGGATACTGAGCACACTAGGGAGGAGGCTGCTGCTCCTGCGAAAGAGGACAGTGGAGATGATGGTGATGATGATAGAGATGATAATGCAAATGACCCTGTTAATGAGGGAGGAGCACTTTGGAGGTTTTAGGATAGGATCATTTATTTGTTCCTCTGAATTGTTATTACTTTTTTAGACAGGTTATTTGCTTTTGCTTTTGATTTTTGATTTTGCACTTAATGGATGATACAAACTTTTGTTCCATCTTGACTATGTTTTAGATCAAATAGAGAAATTTTATTATAGAAATTCCCTTTTCCTGATAACAAAATCTCAAATGTACAGTACAGTCCCCTTGCAGCAATAGAAAATAAATACGTATCAACTGTTGGAGTGGCATCACCTCTTCATAGGGGCGTCACCACTTCGAGAAGAGGTGATTGGGAATTGCCTCTATATGTAGAGGCGTCGCCTGAACATAGAGGCGATCGCCTCTTCAGCAGAAGTCTGCAGCTTATAAAAACCAAAAATCTCCCTTCAAATCCTTACCTTCATTTCTACGACTGACTTCCATTCTTCCTCTCTGAACTGCATTCTAAACTCTCAAAAATGACTGAAAGAGACTGGAAACAGCTACAACCAATATTGAAAAGTTTGAACGATAAATCTTGGGCAAGATTGGAACCATTTCATCTGTCAGTTTTTCGATCTATGCATGCTAGGAAGATCAATTTTCCATTTCTTCATATTCTTGCTCAATTTTGGGATCCTCAGAAACATGTCTTCCGGTTTAACACTATGGAATTATGCCCCCTACCAGAGGAATTTGAAGCTATCTTAGGCTCCCAGACAGATTCTGCTTGTCAAATTGCAATTCCTTCGGTTGAAACCCCAGATTTGCATTCCATTCAATACTAAATGGCTCGACTGTTCAACTTCTCCCCTCAGTCTTCGCTTCATCATATCTTTAGTAATGAAGTTCTGATAAGCTCTCTGCTTGAGTTAATTGTGAATATGGATAGTAACGAGGTTTACTAGCCTCGGATGATTGCTCTTTGCCTATATGCTCAGTTCCTATTAGTTTCTCCTTCCGGCAACTGTGATTCCAAGGTTCTGTATATTCTCGACCAAGTAGAAGTAGGTCTGAACCCCTTCCCTCTTATCTTGGCTGAAACCATCATTGGATTAGATAACTTTACTGAAACTAGGCGCTTCTTTAAAAGTCCTCTACTACTAGAGGTTTATTCTCTTTTCATTCTTCATTTACTGCTTTTTCTGTCATTTTTCACTTTCCGCATTCATACTCTATACATGCATGGTTTCATGAAAAGCTGAGGTTGATCGAACCTTCTAGAGATATCGCATATTACAAAGCTAAGCATTGTCACACTCGAAGACTCCATCCCATTTTGGAAGATGTTCGAAGTTGGTTGTCCACTTTTCCTGATACTCCAAACCAGTGGATGTGCCCATGGTGGAGATTGTAGCACATGACTATTCGATCCTATACCTACTGCGTCCCTATAGCTAGCCTTCATTTTGCTACTTTTTACAATCCCATGCGGCTTCGCAGGCAGTACGGACAGAAACAGTTGATTCCAGAGCTTGTGCATGAATTCGAACCAGGGCCTCTTATTCAAAAATTTATGGATAACCTGGTAGCGACTTGGCCTCGGAGGACCATTCAAAGATATATTGACTACAATGGAGATCAGTTCACTGACGACTAGTATAAAGCATGGGTTCAATTACAATAGGCAAAAAAGGATGAATTCATTATAAACAGAAGAACAAGGTCATTGTAAGTATCGAGTGCCAAGGGGTTCAAAAGAAAAGAAGACAAAATTAGCTTATGTAATTTAGTTTTTATCGCTCTTTTATTGGATGGAATTTCCTTTTTAGTTAAGTAGTATGTAATAAGCATTTAATGTAATGTTTAGCAATAACAAAGGCAATCCATTCCATTTAAATTAAGCACAAAACGAGTATACATTTTGTTTTTTACATATCTCCTGTTGTTAGTTGGCTTGCCCTTGCAAGTTTTCCAACTAACTATTTTCTCTCTCTCTCTCTCTCTCCTTTTACACGTCCTTAATTTTTTCCTGGACCGCCTCTTTCAAGGTTTTCAATCCAGTAGGACCTTTTTTTTCATTTTTCTTTTTTCTAGTCTCTAACTTTTGCCTAAGCAACCTCTTTTGCGAGGCTTTCACCCTAGCGAGACTTCACAGAAAATATTTCTTCAGCTTGTCAAGGTTGATGGGCTCTCTGAACTCATTCCCTTCCAAGTCAGACAAGACAGTAGCACCTTTAGAGAACAGTTTCTTGACCAGATACGGACCTTCCCAATTTGGTTTGAACTTTCCTCGCGGATCAGTCATTATCGGCCTAATGAGTTTTAAGACCAAATCACCCTCTTTAATCTTTCCCGGCTTAATCTTCTTGTTGTAAGCTTGAGCTATTCTCTCCTAATATAGCTGAGAGTGATAAATGGCTTTCAGTCTCTTCTCATCCAATAATGTTAGCTGCACTAGTCGGCTCTCCACTCACGGATACTCAAAGATTTTAGATTCTAGGAGAACTCTTAATGACTGGATCTCCACTTCCACTGGCAACACTGCTTTACACCCATACACCAGGGAATACAAAGTAGCTCTGGTCAAAGTTCTAGCAGTGGTTTTGTATCCCCACAATGTAAACTGCAGGTAATACACCCAATTTTTATAATTCTCCAGCGTCTTAGCCAAAATCCTCTTCACATTCTTGTTTGTAGCTTCCACGGCCCCATTAGCTTGTGGTCGGTACGAAGATGACTTATGATGCTCAATTTTGTATTCCTTCAACAAAGTAGTTGTCTCAGCTCTAAATTGAACACCATTATCAATAACGACATGATGCAGCAACCCGTATAGAAAATTATATTCTTCTCAATAAATCTTGCCATCTATTTTGATCTTACAGTGGTAAATGATTATGCTTCAACCCACTTAGAGAAGTAATCGATTGCTACCACAATGTAATGGTGACCATTGGATGCCTTCGGTCTTACTTCACCAATGATATTAATTCCCCAAGTTGTAAACGGCCATAGAGAAGTCAATCCCTGAAGCTCCATAGAAGGCAGATGTCTTACATCACCATATACTTGGCAGTTATGGCACTTCTTTACATACTTCACACAATCTGCTTCCATAGTCAACCAGAAATAACCTTGACGAGTTATTTTCTTAGCCAAAACTATTCCGTTCATGTGCGGTCTGCATACTCCCTCGTGGATTGCTTCCATAATTTCCCGAGCTTCAGCCTTGTCAATACATTTCAGGTGCACACCTATCAGCACTCTCTTGTACAACATCTCGCTATGGCTGATGAATTGCCAAGATAACATCCTCAGTCACATTCTTTCTTTCCTATCAGCATCATTAGGAAATCGTCTCGTCTCCAGATATTGCTACAAATCATAAAACCAAGGTTTCTCTGTTGGATTGATCGACATTATCCTGATCTCCTCATAACAAAAAGTCTGAGACTTCACCAGAATTAGTGGTTTAACTTCCACCTGCTTTCCTCCTTCCCATGTTGAAGCTAGAGCATCTGCCATCTGATTCTCTTCCAGTAGTAAATGCAAAAATCTACACTGAGTAAAAGACAAAAGAACAGTAGCTGAATAATCCCAGTACAGTCTCAGCTTATCTTCTCTCACTTCCCATGCTTTAGAGATATGTTTTATCGCTAGCATAGAGTCCCCATACACGGTGACTTCTTTTACCCCCACGTTCCTGAGAGTTTCCAACCCAAAGATGCAGGCTTTATATTCAGCTTGATTGTTGGTGACCTCAAATTCCAATTTCTTCGCCATTGGAATCATCTCCCCTTCTGGTGAGATTAGGATTACACTAATACCTGCTCCATTATTGTTAATAACTTCATCGAAGTGTATAGTCCAACCTTGGACCTCTATTACTCCTAGGTGCTCGTTTAGAAATTCTAATTCCTACTCCTGTCCATCATCAACCGGACTTTGAGCTAGGAAATCAGCAACAACTCTCCCTTTTACAACTTTCTTTGCCACATAGTCAATATCGAATTCGATGAGCAGAACTAGCCACCTGGCCAATTTTCCTATAAGTGACGGAGTCTGCTAAAGATACCTGAGTGGATCATGCTTGGAGACTGCTTGGATCCTGTAACATTGGAAGTAGTGTCAAAGCTTCTTTGTTACCTAAATTACAGCCAGACATGTCTTCTTCGCCAAACTGTAGTTGGCTTTATAGGGCAAGAACTTTTTACTCAAGTAATACACTGCATGCTCGACCTTTCCTTTACCTTCTTGAGCGAGCATCGCACCTATTGCCTCTCTCTCAATTTCCAAATGTAGGATTAGCAATTTGCCCAGCCTCGGCGGATATAGGATTGGAGGATTCATTAAATAATTCTTGATAGTCTCAAACCCTTGCTGACACTTATCATCCCAAACAATCGGCTGATTCTTCTACAAGAGTTTGAAAATCAGCTCATAAATTTTAGTTAGCTTGGCAATGAACCTACTGATGTACTACAATCGCCCGATAAATTCTCTAACTTCTTTCTCGTTCCTAGGCAAAGGCATTTCTCTTATCACTTTGACCTTATCTGGATCAACCTCTATGCCTTTCTAGCTAATAATATGTCCTAGCAGCTTTCCTGAAGTTACCCCAAAAACACACTTCTTCGGGTTCAATCTGAGGTTATACTTTTCAGCTCTCACAAGGAACTTGTCCACAGCCTCAAAATGTCCTTCCCGAGTCAGAGACTTCACCATCATGTTGTCCACATACACTTCTATCTCTTTATGGACCATGTCGTGCAACAAAGTGGTGGCCATTCTCTGATAAGTAGCTCCCGCATTCTTTAATCCAAATAGCATGACTGAGTAGCAATAAACACCCCATTCAGTGGTGAAAGAGGTTTTCAGCTTATCAATCACTGCCATCATAATCTGGTTATATCCTGAGAAACCATCCATAAATGAGTACATCGCGTTGGAAGCTGCACTATCGACTAGAGTGTAGATATGTGGTAAAGGAAAATCATCTTTCGGGCATGTTTTATTCAGATCCTTGTAGTCCACACACATTCTAACTCTCCCATCTTTCTTAGGAACCGGGACTATGTTGGCTAGCCACTAGGTGTCGTCGACCACCTCTAGGTATTTCACTTTCAGCTACTTTTCCACCTCTTCCTTGATCAAGAGAGCCCATTCCGGCCTTAATCTTCTCTTCTTCTGCTTTATTGGTGTGATGTGAGGGTATGTAGGGATTCTGTGTTCTGCAATCTCTCTATCAATCCCCGGCATTTGCTTGTAACCCCAAGTGAATACTTTCTGTCTTTTCCTTATTGTTTCTTTCATTTTTTCTCTCTCATCAGGAGTTAAGTCAGAAGCAATAAGTATATTCTTTGGATTATCATATGTTCCTAAATTAAATGATTCATTTTGCACTGAATTAATGTCAAACATATGCATGAAATTATCATCACACACATAATAACCATTAGGAAAGGCATCACACAAATAAGCAAACTCAGACTCTATTGCATTCACTTTAGAAAAGAAAAGGTCATTAATGTTAAATAAGCTAGAAAGAGAAATGTCAAAGTCATTATAAAAAACATCTATGATGGAGTCCATAACACAGGACTCAAAGTTTAACTCCTCTTTCTAGTCGGTAGTGTCTTTCAGCTCTACTGCAGGGACTTCTTTCTCTGACTCTAAGAACAACACCAATTCTTCCACCATCGGCTCCTCCACGACAAATTCACTGGTCCCATTCACATATTCAGTGAAGATTTCAAAACTAGGGACCAGTTTCTCAGTAATCATTAAAGGCTCAAGAGCTCCCTAGTATAGAGTGTTAGCGCCTTCCTCCACAAAAGTCTCCCATAAAGGCTTGACTTTTGGTTTGGTCTTATTTATCCTCTTCTTCCTCCCAAACTTGGTTCTAGACTTGCTTCCTTCTGCTGGCTTATCAGTTTCAGAATATCCTAACTCGTGTTTCAGATACAGCACCTTGGACTCCTCGTACTCAGGCGGGCCTTGCTGGTTCCTCCCTAATCCCATTCCAGGTATGAAATTCTGGCTCTTCATTATGTTCATAATCCTGGAACTCAGCTCGTCTTGATAGATCGTGCAAACCTTGAAGCTTGGGCTAAAAGGGATTTCCCGAGGTGTTAACTTCAAAGCAGTAACAGCGGCCTCAGTTTCGATAGAAATAGTGACCACTCTTCCTTTGTGTGGAAACTTGATCTTTTGGTGCACAGTAGATGGAACACCTCCCAAAGGATGAAACCATGGCCTTCCCAATAAGACAGCAAAGGTCACTGGGATATCAATCACATGGAGGCTATCCCAAACCTCCATAGGTCCAGTTTTAACCAATGCTTTAAAAGTCTCCTCAACTGGCCTTTTCGTATCATCGTAGGCCTTGATCACTATATCAGATGGCTTTAGATCAGCCACTGTTAATCCCAACTTGGGCAGGATCTTCAAAGGGCAGACATTGATAGTATATCCATTGTCCACCATCACACAACAGGTTAATTTTCCTTCAACTTTGACCTTGATGAATAAAGGCTTGAGGTAATCTCTCCCTTCCAAGGGCAAGTCATCATCAGTAAATATTATTGCCCCATGAGGACTTTCTGTCAGTGAATCTATAAGTTGTTCAGGGGTGTGACTTAAGGGGACCTTCTTATAGTCCAAAGCTATAACTAGTGCCTCCCGATGGGCTTTGGAGTTCATGAGCATCTCCCAAACACTAGCAAGAGTTTTCTCTTCTCTCTTGGCTTTATCAGCTTCTTCAGTTTTCTTGGTCTTTCCTGCCTCTTTTGATTTCTCTTTTGATTCTATTTTCTCCTCTTCAGACTCATCAGGTTTAGTTTCTTTCTTCTTCTTAAGTTTCCTGATTGGTTGGACTTTCCTTCCTCCATCATTTTTCCACAGGTCTATCGCTCCTCCTTTTTCATCATCGGAGCTCCAAATGTCCAGGACGCTCACATTGAGTTCAACATGTTGCTCTCTCAGATTCAGGCATTTCGGTTCAGGTTTTAGTGGTGTAGGTATAGCATGAACAAAGGAGTTTAAAACTTGCTCCTCAATCAAGCCAGTGTTTATCATGATTATGGATTGGTTTGGAGGTGGCATGTTTCGGTAATTGCGTAAAGGGTTGATTCTGGTGTTTGGCTTTCTAGTTTTTAGGTCTGTGATTTTGCATGAATCGATCAGATCTTGGATTTCATGTTTCAAACGGGTGCAATTGTCAGTGTCGTGGCCAATGGTTTGGTGATATTTGCAGTATAGCTTTGGGTCAGCATTGGGGAATGGTGGTCTCTGTGGTAGAGGTCGCAACAAGTTGTTCTCAATCAACTTTTCCAAGACCTTAGAGAGAGGTCTTCCTAGATTGGAAAACTTTCGAGGCTGTCCAATAGCATTTATCTGTATGTTCCTGCTCAGCCTAACCATGCTACTGGATCCAGACCCTTCTCTTCCCAAAGACCTTCCACTAAAGAATTTCTTGTCTTGGGCTAAATTTGACTCTTTCTGTACCCAGAACTTGTGCAATTCCCCGAAATTCCTAATCTTGAGGTCCCTTAATTTTCTAGAAAGCATAGGGATATAACCCTCCATCACTATCGTCAACTGATCAGATTCTGCTGGTCTTTGCTTCATTTGGGATAGCTTCGCTCTCCATCTAGTCAAATATTAAGCGAAGGACTCATTGAATTTTTGCTTTATGTTCTATAAATCCCTTAGAGATACCTCCATCGGGGCATTCAAATCGTACTACTTGATGAATGCAGCGCAAAGTTCCTTCTAATCAATCTGCACATGTGGTTCCAAGGTATAGTACCAATGGATGGGACCACCTTCTAAGGACAAAGGGAATTGCTTGACAATTTGAGGCTTGGTAAGCTCCGTTGCCTATATATAAGTCACATACTGCTTCAAATGCAAGTGGGGATCATCAGTTCCAGAATACTTCTTCATATTTGGAAACATGAACTTGCGGGGCAAAGGATCCTTAGCTTCATCTAGATCAAAGCTAGTGTAATCCATCGGGGCATAATCCCCTTCTCTTTCATCATCATTTGGATCTGAGTCACGGTCTTGGCAATGTCTTTAGCCCAATCTGGTTTTTCCATATTTTTCAGTGCTTCCACCTTTGGTCGAGTCATAGATTCTGCTAACAGAGTTTCTTCATCATCTTCTATCTCTCACCTCCTAAAATTCTCAGAATCAAGATTGAAAGGTTGAGGTTGAGGTTGAGGTGCATGTGGCTCTTGTCTATCCTGTCTCCTCTCTTCGGCCATTATCTCCTGCATGATTGTTTGGGTCTGTTCAGCAATCTTTGCTTTCAACTTCTCCCAAAGGCTTCAGAATCAAATCCTACCATTTCTGTCTCTTGAGGTTTTCTGACTAACCAACCAGTTTCAGATCTTTTCTAACCAGAAGTTTGATGTGAATCTATATCTGCAATCACTCTTGGTTAGAAACATACATGGCGTGTATGCATGATATACAGAGTCTCACTAATATTGAAGAAGACTAAATAAATGTTTTATTTTACATGTAACAAATAACAAGGGACAAAGCTCTGCAAACGGCATTTCCACCCTTATTTCTCCCACACACGTATTCAATGGCGAGTTCCTTATCCTAGGATTGTTGGCCGGGTTTTGATTATCAGCAGGAGATAACAAAACCGACTTATATAGGAAAGCTCTCAAAACGCAACAAACAAGTATCAAATCCCTTAAAAAAAACCGAAGTCCATGTTAATGGGCCATAGTGGGCATGAAAAGCCCAACATTGGCATAGTCCATTCGTAATAGGCTTGGGCTTGGGCTTTATTGTAAGGCTTACTAAATAGCATAAAACACATGCACTTGGTAAAAATCCTGGTGGAAATTGCTAAGTCATTTACATGGGCTGAGTCGAGGGTAAAAAGCTGCAGCTCCCACAGCTATATACATCCATTACGTCTTCCCACTCAAGGGTCTGTGCGGCGTGGATAGGTACGTGCCGTGAGTGATAATAATCAAATATTCCACCACCAGGATTGAGTGAAACACAAGCAACGAAGTACTGTAGACACCCAATTCCGGGATAAGGGAGTGTGAATGCAATAGAGGACTCCGATGATGAGAATTCATTATAAATAGATCCTCAGAATTTGATATTTTGGATCTCAAAGGCTAAAATGCTCTTTCTCAAGGATATAATTGAGTTTTCAAGGACTAAATTGAAAGTTTTCTTTTCAGGGGTCTTTTAGTAAAAGCTTCATTTCTTCAGGGGTCTTTTAGTAATTAAAAGTTAAAAAAAAATTTTGAAAAACCGATCGGAATTATTATGTAATTCTGATCAGAATTACACATTTCCAGTCGGAAATGCATAATTCCGATCGGAATTATATATTTCCGATCGGAAATACATAATCCCGATCGGGATTATGCAGTCCTAATTTCGTTTTAACTCTGTTTTTTCAAATTTTCAGTAAATAAAATAGATTTTTCTGACGTTTTGATTGGTTAGATGATGAGATTAAGGCTTGTTGAAGGACTTATCTCTGTGTTTAGAGTCTTATTTTGAGTTGAATTCAATTACCTGAAGTCACATTAGGTTACGGACTTTCAGCTAGGTTTTCTATAAAAACCCAAGCTAACTCCTGGAGCAGGGGGAGGGGACTTTTCTTTTGGCCTGGTGATTTTTTAGATGTTAATTTTTCCTTGGATTCTCAGAGGACTTCTTGTGGAGTTCCTGTTGGGACGAAAAGGAGGATTTTTACAGAACGAAAAAGCTTTCAAAAAAGAGGTTTTAATATTCTAAAACTTGAAGAGAAGCAGATAGCAAGCCGAGAAGAAACAAAAATCAATTCTGAAGAACTATTCAAAAGCAACGGTGACATACACACTACTCTGAGGAGCAAATCAATACTGCATCCATCAAATCATCTCCTCTTCATCTCCTTTATTTTTATTTTGATTTTAATTTTATTTATTTATTTCATTTAATTATTTCTTTTTTTTTGTTCCTTTCTTTTTTTTATTTTATTCTTTTAGTTTTGTTTTTCATCTTTATATTTATTGTCAATCGTTTTTTTTATTCTTTCATCTTTATTTTATTCTTTTACTTGTCTTATAAATTATATTTTATACTTTATCTTTATTTTAATTTTGATTTGATTTTGTTTATTGATTTGATTTTGTTTATTGATTATTTACTGACCATTTTATTTATTGTTTGTGTTTATGATTATGGATGGAGTCACATGATTGAACCAAGGCCAACCTATGAAGATCCATGGAGTGTCATGGATTAGATTTTGTATTTGAATCTAGTTTT
>CATIWK010063236.1:0-13749 GCA_949634005.1 Mallotus japonicus | reverse complement strand
AGTGTTTGGAGCTGAGGAAAGAGAAAAGAAAAGAAAAGAAAAGAAAAAGGAAGAGAATCAAAGAAAGAAGGACACAGAAGTAAAAATAGGCAACAGAAAAGGACATATTGAACAACCAACAATACAATACAATACATCTTCGTGCTTTTGCAGTTGAAACTGTCATCAAAGCCCCCTTGGGCCTTGGCTCTCTCTCTCTCTCTCTCTCTCTCTATTCTATTCTGTTTTCCCATCAAACAAACAACAAAAAAACCATAAAAAATAATGATTCTTATGTATGATCCCACCCGCAGACAACACACACACAACACTCTGAGCTCCTGTTCTTCTTCTTCTTCTTATTATGCATATATGGCTAAAGATATTCAAAAGAATTAATCTTTTGTCAAGTGGGTTCTCTTCTTTTGCTTCTTCTTCTTCTTCTCTTTTCTTGATGATCTGATTGATTGATTGATTCCCTTTCTTTTTCTTTACCTCTCTTTTCATTAATATCACATACCCATTTCTTTCTTTTTCTTGACTTCACTTGTCTCCCTCCCTTTCTTTTTACACACTTTACTATCTTTTAACATTCTTGATTCTTTGTGGGATTTTAAAGGGGAAAAGAAAAAGAAGAAGAAGAGGAAGAAGCAGCAACAGTAGCAGATTGTGTTTTCTGGATTTTTTTCTTTCTTGGTAATTTTCTTGTGTCTCTTTTTTTACCTTTTTTTTGGGATTTGCGTTTTCTAATCTTGTTTTTGTTATTTATAGTTTGTTTTATGTGTGTTTCTTTATCCTCGGTGTCTTTTATGCATGAGCTGGAAGTGGAATTTTCTTTTTTCTTTTTATCTGATTAGATGTGATTTTATTTTTTATGGTATCAATTGATATTATAATTTAGATTTCTTCATGTCATGCCAAAATAAATGTGTTCTGTTTTCTGTTGGCTGTTGCTGCATGGGTTCTTTTGTTTTTTCAATGTTGTTTTATTTTAGCTTGTATTCATCATAAAATTTATGAACTTTGAGAAAATCTCAATGCATACTGTAGTTTTTTTTAATTTTCTTTTTATCCCTTAGTGTTTAGTAGTTTTTTTTTTTTTGTGGTGAAGATGGTTTGGCTAGATTTTCACTGTTGTGAATAGATAGACGTTTTAGCTTGTATTATGTTCGGGGTTTGCAAAGAAGTTTCGATTTCCTTGTGAAGATTTTAACTTTTAACCAAAACCTTCAAGAATCTAAATATATTTGGCTGCATGAATCCTTTTACATCTTTCTGCTCTTCCCCATTTGGTATTGCTTGCTGAGTTTTGATGCAACTGTTGTGGTAGCTAGTGCTGCATCGTGTATATGTAATTTCATGCTTGAGGTTTTTCTTGTTTGGTTCTTATGCCTTAATCAATGGTTAGAGAAGAAAAATGTTTTAATTGACTTCAGGGAATCTCAACTTTGTCTGGTAGTGAAAAGTGATCAAGGAGTTGCCAGAATTGGCAGAGAGACAAATCTAGAGTGAAACCGAATCATACCCTTAGGCACATTAAGAGAATGCAAATCAGAACTCAGAACTAATTGCCAATTTAGAGATTATGTGCATGATTGTTGGTGGCTAAAATACACCTGAAATATGGGGTGGTAGATTGAGGAAGTACAAGGAAGAGGAGGAAATGTTTTGATATTTACTTTTGATATGAATAGCTTCCAGGCCCTTAATTAAATCGCTCTTCATGTAAGGTTTTTTAATTAAGTACTTCAACTGGTTTAGGTTGATTGCTGTCTTACAATAATATGTTTTAGTAGTTAGTATTACACTTTTTTTTTTTTTGCCTTTGATGTTTTTAAAGCAATAATGAAAATTCTGGTGAAAATGTAAGAATAAAGGGAAATTGTTAATGTCATTTATCTTCCAGGATAACTGCTAATCGTTTGAATTATATGCTTTTGTTCGGAAATAATTTGCATTATTTTATTGATTGCCTATTAGGTATGGTTTATGGTTTCCTATGTATTTCTAATGCCACCGTTTTGTTGCCAGCAATATTTGGAAGCTGTGTAGAGATGGAGTATCAACTACAGGGAGAATTTCTCGTGATACCGTGCTGTCTTTGAGGGTATGTGATTAAACTTGATGTACTTGTTTGATTTTGGCAAGGAGAAAATGATGATGCGAGAAGACTTTGATCTGAATTCAGTTCAAAGATATACAGATTCACTTAAAGAAGTTTTAAAGCAGACAATGCTTAATCAGGATGTTATGTTTAGAAATCAGGTATCGTCTCATCTTGGCGTTGTTGTATGTTGTCAGCTAGATTTGATATTACATTATTTGTTTGGTGGGTGTCAAATCCATAGGGCATCTTCTCTAATCTATAATTTATCTGAAAAACTCCTTTCGTTTTTCTTTTTTTATACTCTTCGTGCATTGGAATTTTGAATGAGCTACATAATAGATGTAACTCTCCCCTTCCCACAAACCTTGACCTCAGGGCAGGACTCATATCTAAAAGCTCCTGATGGAGAACCCAAGCCTTTATTACTCACAAGTCACTTGTCTTGACTTCTTAAATTATGCGGATTTTTTTATGCTTTTTTTGTTACATTCATTAAAACGTCAGTTTTTGTTGGGTAAAATATGAGACATGGATGTTGGATTAGAAGTTTTACAAATGTGAAGCCATAAATTTTGCCCCTCTTCTCAACCTATCTCTCTTTTTGTTACTGAAGTTTCTTGGGGTCCATGAACTCCATTGGTTCTGGATGATTTTAATGTCCTTAATGAAGGATCTCTATTGTAATTACTTATTTGATTGTAACTGATTTCTGCTTAGGTTCATGAACTCCATCGGCTATACAGAGTTCAAGAATCGCTGATGAAAGATTTTGGTTGGGAAGAGTGCAATTATAATTCATGGCATCCAAAACTTAAATCATCTCTACTTCCTCTTGCAAATCCTACAAGGCTTGAATCACCAGCAAAACAAACTAGATTCTCCTTGACTTCCAAGGCAAGTGAAGCACCAGGCTTGAGAATATTATTGAGAGTGATCCTTTGTGGAAGGCAAGGGGTTTGAGGGGCAATCATTAGTTACTGATTGCTTCTTTTTTTTTTTTCCCTTTTCCTAACTTTTGTGACATGAACTCAAGTCTTCTGGGACATGCTATATAGAAGTCTACTTTAGAATGTTCATTAGAAGTTGGCAATACCATTACTAGAGACTTGATAAATAATCTATTTATTTGAAGTTTCTTTATGTTTATGTTAATAGATACTAAAGAACCTTTTGTCCTGAAGAAAACATGTAATAGTGAATGATCAAGGAGCAGGTGGACACTATATGCCATATCTATCCTTCATGAGGACATTCCTAAATAGCATAAGAATCAGAATGATATGGTTCCTTTTGCTGTTTTAATGGGTTAAGCTTGTCTTTCAGGTGGGATCAACACCTTTTGTGGGCCAGGAGTTATTCAAGGATTGCCAAGGTCGCAGGCCTCTTGACCTTCAACTTTCTGCTGAGGAATTCATTAACCTCATTGAGGAGGATCCTCCAAAGAAAAGGAGTGCTCAGAATTGTTTTGAAGGTCCTGTTGACTTTAATCGTCTTTCTCAAAGTAACTCTTTCGATGAAGAGGAGTTGAAGTTTTCATTGATATCCAGGGGGTGTAATAGAAGACTGGCAGGTACAGTGAGGACTTGTTTCAATAAGAAAACTCTTTATTGTTCTCGAGATGTGATTGATTTGGAAGAATCAGATGAGAGGAATTTAGATGGATATGCAAAATGCGGAACTGTTTCAAAAGGGGAGCATGAGTTGCAAAGTTCTCTATTCTCAGATCCAATCATTTCAACCACCGTGAAGAAAGAAATGCCTCATGAGATTACAGAAAGTAGCTCTTTTCAAGAATATAGTGAATGTTGTCAAGAGCGGACCTTTGATAATGAAGGTGTCTTTCTGATCATCTATACAAAACGTTACAGCTTTATAGGCTTGCATTTGTGCTTTTGGATTTTGATCCTGAGCAATTTAAGCATGAACTTGGCTACGATAATTTAACTTTTTTTCGTTGGTCTCTTATGCAGGAATCAGAGAGTCATCCCGTAATGATACTTCATCTGATGTTCTTTCCTCAAAAATGCAACATTTCACTTCATATCAAGGAAGGCAGTTAGACCTTAACACAGTTTGCCTTGATGACTCTTCTTGTTGCTTGGATCTCAATATGCCTAACCATCCTTCAAGAACAGGCTCTGAAGGTGGTTCTGATGGATTTACTGGCAGCATGCAGGATGGAAATTGCCCAACTATATTTCATAAGAAAGAAGTTCACGGGTGCTCAATTGATGCTTCTGACATGCTGAAACAAGATAACCTTGCAAATCTTGCTCTTGTGGATCTAAACAGAAAAGATATGAACAACCTTGCAAATCTTGCTCATGTGGATCTTAGCAGAAAAGATATGAGCTCAGACATAGGGACCAGAAATCCAAAAAGTTGTGGAATAACTGGTAGTGGTAGTCAAATAAGCCTTGTATGTCCAAAGAACATGCTTAGTCACCCAGCAGGAATTTTTGAAGATGTTGGTTGCTGCAGTGGCGATGACAAGAATGACAGTGTGGAGCCAAAGTCCAAACTTTCTAGTGAAGCGAGTTCTGAGAAGAGTGAGGTAGAAAATGCAGTTCTTTCATGCACTGATCAAAGTGAGAGTTCATTTCAAGATGGACAGGGCAAGGCTCCTGCTTCATGCAAGGCATACTGCATCTCTGATAATGATTCAAGCAGTGCAAAGACAGCAGAATCTGTCATTACATCTGGTGTCCTGAATGAGTATTTGACGACCCAGTCAGGATCTCAAAATGTTGAGGAATTGATGGATGAGCATGAGCAGCGAACTTCTGACATGAGTGGATTAGAAGTTGACTGCTACAACAAAGAAGAATCGGATAAGGTGGATGTTCGGATCCAAGAAGCAGCTGAATTGCTCATCCATATATCGTCAGAGCACTCACCTTTCAATCAAAATTCGTATACCAAAGAGGGATACGAGGATATGGAAATTGAGGGACCAGTGCAACCGCTATGCTCTTTTGATTCTTTTGAGTTAATCGCTATAAATCTTACAGAAAGTAATGTGGATGACAATTCTGTCTCATCAAAGCCATTTGAGATAAATGACATGGAGGCAAAGGAATTTGGGCTTAAGTTGAGACGTGGAAGGAGAATGAAAGATTTCCAGAGGGAGATATTGCCTAGTCTTGCATCTCTTTCCAGACATGAAATTCTTGAAGATATAAACATTATGGAGGGGGTATTAAGATCAAGGGAATACAGAAAAATGAGAGCCAAAATGGCAGCTAATGGAGAGAACTGGTCAGCACCAGTGAGAAGTAGACGGTCGAGACTTGGTTATGCTGGAAGAAGACATTTTTCGTGAAAATTTGATTAGAAGTTGATAATAGCATTATAACTGGAAGTAAATTTTTTCAGTTTCTGTTTACCATCATTGCAAATATTGTTTGGTCTATGGTTTCATTTCCCAGGTTTAGAAATTAGAATCATTTGTTTTCAGAGAGATGATCATTTCACTCTGTTTACTTTCCTTATTGGAGTTGGATGTTGAGTTCTATCCTTATCCTTCAAGAATCAGGGCACAAAAGCATTGTCTCATATCTATGTTGTCTGCTTATTCCAGTAACATTTTTGTGGTTTAAACTTGCAAATGGTGTTGTTTCCACTTTCCAGTTATAGTTATCAGGTTTGAGGAAGCGCACGTCTTGCCATAACCTTTCAGGACAAAATGGAAATGCTTACAATGAAATGAAACTTGTCACATATTTCAACAAGCTGCGTCCATTTGATGCAATTCAAACAAGAAATTTGTTTAATGCAATTTCTGGATCTGTGACAACTTTTATGCAATAATTTTTTAAGACATTTACAAACTTTGAGACTAAAAAAACTGCCGTTCAAAAAAAAAAAACTAAATTTTTTTTTAAATAGGGAGATCATACGAAACACAACAGAAGACAGTCTTTTCCTTTTAAATAACTTTGTATCTCACAATATCCTTATAGAGAAGTTATTACATCCATCATCTCACTAAAAAAAACTTACTTTAAAAGCATGTTATGATATTCTAATTTGTCAGTAAACCTATCTGTTCTCTGTTTTGATCTTGTAGCAGATTTGATTAGCGTATCAAGTTGGTATATATTATGTCAGGAAATAGTAAAATGCACATATATCTATGTCTGCTTGTAGCAGCAAGAACAAGCGTGGGTCAGAGTGGTGGTCCATAAACCAGTCTTTCCATGAAGCCACATTGTAAATCTCTTGCTTCTATCTTCAAAAATATATGACTGGAGAGCAGAGAAAACTGAGCATAAAATTCATCAGCTGCAAGTTTCTTTGATTTTTTTATTTTTCCAAGTGGTCCAGCTTAGCAAAGCAACACATGAAAAATCCATTTCATTGTAGACCTGAGCTACTTGATTTTGTGCACTTAAAGGGTATTTGATTGCATGTCAGCTAGCAAATTTCTTTTCTTATACAATTCAGGATTCACCAACATAGGTCATATGATCCTTGACTTAAAAACTGGTCTACCTTTTTGAGTCCCAATCATCTCAGTGCTGGTATGATTCTAGATGTCCAAGATCATACCACAAATTGTAGGTAAGATAATTTATTTGACAGATGTGTAATCTCATATGGGCTTTTTTCTATTAAAAAAAATAAATAAATTGGCATGATAAATAGATGAAAGTAAAGAAAGCAATATTAATGGGAAGAGTGGAGGCAAAGCCACTAAAAGCCACCCTTTAAGAACAAGCATGCTTCAATTATGAACCCAAAAAAAGATAATAAATGGCAATGGTCCAAGTTCTTGAGTGAAAGAAACTGCTTGCAAAATGCTTGGTTGGTTGGAGAGCTATAGTGGATTAGATTCATGGGGGCAAGTGGAGAGTTTGACATGCCACATGCATCCAAAATCTATTCACCTAAATCTTTGAAACTTTTTAGTATCATCTCATGCATATTTTTTTACTGCTACTGCCTACCCTACCCCCCACCCCACAACCCACATTATATAATGGGATAATAATTATAGGAAGGGGTTTCGTTAATAGATGCAAATTTTTGTTTACATCTCCCTTCTGTTCTGATATTAAATTCTGCAACTTGGCAAGCTCTTCTTTTTCTTCTCTTCTTCTTCTTTAAATTCAAAACCACTTCACTTTGCCTTGGCTGTTATACTATCCAAGTGAGAAATTGCAATTGGCTAGCACATATATTTTGTGAATAGTTCTTTTAGAAAAAAAAATATATATCTTCTGTTAACTTTTCTTTTCTTTACTTAATTGGTTTTGATTAATTTTTTTAACCATAAGATATTTTTATACTAATGGCATTTCGTGACCAGTGCTGATCCAAAAAAAAAATTATATATATATATATACAATCCAATGAGAGTTTTGTTTAATCCTTCTATTAACAGAACAGGTAAAGCCTGCAACTTGAGCATGACAAATATCATATACAATATAATCTTAGTTTCTAGTCCACTATTTTCCTACTCCTTCTTCTTCTTTTTTTTGTCCTTTTTAGGTGCTTATTCTACGCTTCTTGTGGATAGAAATTTTTTCTTTGCTCGTTTGTTGCTTCTGACTCAGCTGTATTTTTTCTTATTGTCAACGACATGACCATTCATGGCTGTCAGGTTCACTTCTTTTAAATACTTTTTATAGGCTATAGCTTTAATTTGCCAACTTAGCCTTTTTATAGGTAGATTAGATCAGTCAGACAAGGACCATGAAGGAAGCTTCAGCTTCAGGTGTCTGTGTTTCGATGACACCAAGATGGCATTTCAGAGTTCATGAAGTTGCACAAAGTAGTTTCAGGCAAGCTCATCTACTCTTCACTTGTATTTCTGATAAGAATCGGAAGAGAAGCATTCAAGAAGTGAGCCTGATAGCTCAAGGTGCAGTAAATGAATTCAGAAATTTAATTACTCTTCTTGATGGATCAACACAATCTGATCATCACAAAAGAATCAAGAAAGGTCCTTTGCCACTTACCAATGTCAACATAAACCCTGTTGAACTGATGGATAGCCCCAATTCTTTGCCTTTGAGTATGAACTCTTCAGGGTGCAATATCAGACAGCTTTTCCCTCTTCAGAATCTTCAATCAACCAAATCATTGGTACCCACAAACCGTTTTAAATTGTACATGCAAAAACACAAGTCTAAGCACAATTCTGATGTCGTAGAAGGGCTGATCATGAGACCATCAAACCCCAGTTCATTACAACCAATAAGCACATCTTTTTTGAGCTTGGATAATGGAAATGATAAGGACAAGAGATCATCAGTTCATCATTCATCATCTGAAATTATTGTGGCACCGAGAGACGATTCTTCTGTGTATTCAAAGTGCCAGACTGAGATGAAAAGTGGAGGGACTAGCAGTACCAAGTGCCTTGCCTCAACTGGTGGATGTCACTGTTCAAAGAGAAGGTAATGGTAATAATACCATAATTTTCTGGTTTAGGAGCTGGTTAATTGCTGTTTTTAATGCTACCCTTGTTTACGAACAATTTACAGGAAGCTGAGAATCAAGAAAATAATTCAAGTTCCAGCTACTTCAAGTGGTAAATCAGCAGATATACCTCCAGATGATTACACTTGGAGAAAATATGGACAGAAACCCATTAAAGGATCTCCTTATCCTAGGTATGTTACTCCTAAGTAAGCACAATGTGTCAAGTTTTTCTTCTATTTTTTATTTTTGAAAATCTCTTAGAACATTTGGCTACTAAGAATGAAACATTGTAACTTATCCATAGTTTATGTAAAAACATAATTATTTATTTATTGGACAAAATATACCCGAATATAAATTCTGAATAAATATAAGATAGAAAAATAAATAATAAAGAGTAGCTGCAATTTGATTGATCGGCCATAAAATAAATTTACTAGTTGTTATAATCGAGTGTTTGTCTCGCAGTACACCAGTTCAGAAATTCAGGAGTTTAACCCCTAGCAGTTCCATTTTATCTTCCTCTTCCCACTCGTCTAATGAAAATTTGAGCTTGAAAGATCCTGATAGAGATTGGAATTTTGAGTGATTTTCTTTTCTTTTTCTATAAATTAAATCGAAACGGCAGCAATTCAAAATTTGTGTCTTTTGTTTTGTTTTGTTGTTTTCTTTAAGGTGCTCCAACTTGTTTGCATAGCATATATCCATGCACGTTACTGATATGTCTATTTGTTTGGTAAAGGAGCTATTACAAATGCAGTAGCATGAGGGGCTGCCCTGCAAGAAAACATGTTGAACGATGTTTGGAAGATCCCTCTATGTTACTTGTCACTTATGAAGGAGACCATTCTCACTCCAAAATTCCATTGCATTCACCTAACTTGATTATTCAGGTTTAACACACAAAAAGAAAATCCAAGTTCTCTCTTTTATGTAATGGTGACTTCAATTCAATAACGACCAGTAATCTTTAAGTGTATATATGCTGTTTCTAAAGTATCCTGAGGAATTTTTATTATATGATGTTGTAAATTTTCCTAAAGGTTTATTCTAGTGCAGTAAAATATATTCTTCTTATTACCAATAACTTTTGGGATGAACAGGTAGAAAGTTGTTTTTGTCTAAATCACATTTTGAGTTTAAATTTTAATGCATGCAATCGTATTAAATTAGTTGTTAAAAGATTTTTACCGTTATTGAAGTTCTATACGAATTGAACCGGATTAATTAGAATTGAATCGAATATATATATATTATATATATATATATTTTCCTCTTTAGAGGAAGTTTGTATTGGCTAAGTGGGCTCCAACTTTATCAATAAGGTACAAAAAAGGCGGCCCAGCTTTATTCATTAGCTTTCACAACCATGACCTGCTGCTGCTAGTTACCAACAAACTGCACTGGATCTCTTTTGTGTACTAGATTATTAACATCGTGATTTATTTAAGATTAGACCTTAACTAAAAAATATTAAGGTTGCCTATACCATATATATATATGGTGCGTTTTTTATGTCTCTAATATTCAATAGTCACATAATATATAATTATATATGAATAATTCTGCTTCACCAGCAGATTAAGATACCAATTTATAGTCTTCCGTTTGTAATCTAGTGGCTCAGGTGATGGATATTGTAAGTAAGGTGAGGTCATGGATTCAATCTCTCCTCCCCCTTGACCTACCAGTTAAAAAAAAAGATACCAATTTATAAAAATGAAATTACTTTCATTTTTAGTTAAAAGTATTAAATACCTTCCATTACATTATTGCAATATCCTTGATTGATTACCTACATGACAATAAAAACTGAGAGTGTAGTTTATAAAATAAAATAAACTATAATGACCAACATGATTAAGTGCAATTTAGTTACAAATAATTTTGACACAAACCTGGTGCAAAGCTAGAAACCTGATCATCATATGCTGGGGCCTGGGCTGTGTTCTTCATCATCTACCGAGCTTGTTGTTTTCTATTTGGATTCATGGACCTTTTTCTTGTACTTTAGAATAAGTATTCTATTCGCGTTGTGTCTATTTTTTTAAAAGAAAAATAATTTTATTGATTTAAACTAGTAATACATCGATAGAAATACATATATAAATCCTCTAAAAATTATAGATACTGAAACATCACTTAAGTTAATAGCATAATAAATCAGCTCAAAGTTTACAAATTTGACAATACTATAGTGACTAGAATATCTATGACTACAGTTCTGCAACATACTGATCACCATAATCTGATTTGTTGTCTCTATCTGATTGAATTGTTTTGCCCGTTTGAATTGCCCACATACAAATAAAAAGTCGCAACAAGACGATGGAAAACAAAATGTCGTAACAAGCGGACGAAAAACCAAACATCACAACGAGACGACGATATCACAAAAAACAAAATAAAACACAAATCTATGTGGAATAACCACTTATTTAAGAAATAAATTGATAAAAAGAGGTATAAAAGGGTGATTTCAAGCTAAAAATGGTAAAAAATCACCTCTCTTTGTTTAAGGAAGATGAGTGGTTAGAAAAGAAAAAAGAGTAAATTAACAGAAAATGAGATTAGAATTTTTTACGTTGTATCTATTTATATTCCAATTTGTTTGTATGTGTATATATGTATATATAATTTTTTTTTTTATAAATAACCGGTATTTAGATATCATTTTCGATTTGGTTCAAGTAAAATTATAAAAATAATAAAAATTTCCGAACAACTAATTTAATTTTACTATATACAGTATTCACTGATATTTTTTTTTGTTACAGTTCATTTTTTTTTTTAGCAAGTGTTGAAAAATAAATTGCTTATGAAGTTGTGGGGTTTGTTACGGCTGCAAGTTGCCATTTTATTACACTTTTTATAGTCATTGGATGCTATTTATTTTCTTACAAGATCTGAAAATGATATGGAAAAGAAAAAATAAGCCTTCATTGTTTTAGATCAATCATTAATGGGATTGGTAATAATACCATATATAAGTTATTTTCTATATGTAAACACCACAATTTGTCATTGCTTTGCAATGGGTGGTCGGTCCAATCTATATAATATATAGTTTTTAATCTCTGGGGGTCATTGGTTGTTCAACTCCAAGATGGCATATAAAAAAAAATATTAATTCCAATATGGCATATTGAGATTGAAAAGCAAATGATAATTATAATTTATCCATTGAAAGTACCTTTCTCTTTATCTTTTTTCTTTGTTTTAAGTAGTAATTATAATCAACATTAGAGAGAAAATAATAATTTAATTGGGCGTATAGCAACATTATTATTATACTATTATAAAATAACTATCAATTTCCCATCTCTCATGAATGTTTGTCTCAATGTCTCACCAAAGTACATTTTTATAAAAATAAATAATAGTACTACTAACAACCCATGTTCTACACATGAATTTTTTGCACAATTTTTTTTTAATTGTGACTTATGTTCAAGAATATTTTAGCAATAAATATCTTTGGCTCAAATTATTTTTCTATTAATTATTGTTTTACAATGATTATATACCAAATAAATAATCATCGTGTTATTATTCCGATAACAACCGACGAATAATACAAATAATAAATTAATTAACTAATTATTTTTTTATGAGGCTCAAATGATTTCTTCCTAAATAATTATAACTCCATTGACATATTAAAGAAGCAAATATATATATATATATATTATGGTCCATAATCCCTGCCATTATGTTCAATGTTTCATCATTTATTTGTAAATTAACTTTATAGTAAATATAGAATATAGAGTTTTGTCTATCAATCATTTTTGCCTTAGAAATAAAGTACCTTTGCACCACATATAGTTAATTCTGGCCAAGCAAAGTTGTTGCTTTCCCCTTAGGCACTTATATTATATTAGAAGATGAAATGAAATTATTTTTTAATTACTTAATGTTAATAACAGCTAGGTTATAATATAACAAAAAATGGCTTAATTAAATTTAATGATCTGAATGATATTTAATTTGATTACTGAAATCACGGCACTTGAAATTATAAATTAAAAAGACCAAATAACTAGATAATGTCATCACTTCAATAATTTTCTATATGAATACAATTAATTTATGTGGAATAATGATTTCAATATGTTGACTTCCTTTTTGTAACTTTCTTTTTTTTAATGGTCTCCTAATAAGATAATTGTGTACATTATGATTTAAATAACAATAACCTCTGTCCTATTTTTGTAATATAGTGACTCAGGTGATGGATATTATAAAGTAAAATTATGAATTCGATTTTTTCTTCCCCTTGACCTTCCAGTTGTTAACAAAAAAAAAATAATAATAAGTCTCTATATTAGCTAATCTTCAATGATTATTGGTATTTTTTTCTTCTTTATTACGATTTAAATTAAAAAAAAAAGGTGTTAAACTTATAATTGCAACTCACTTTTGATATAGAAATCGAATCAAAGACATTTCAGATTCTTAATAGTTCACAATAGTAAGCAATGGGAGCAAATAAAACGATAAACTATCACCAATATTTATAATTTAAGTAATAATGTTATTCAATGGGTGGGTGTTATAGATAGAATTTTATAAAATTTGTTTATAAATTTAAATTACATATATTTGGATTTATTGTTAGGTGAAATTTCAAAAATTAATTTTAATATTTTTAAAACAATTGCTAAATAGAAATTCTAAAATTTTTAATTATAAAGACTTGGATTTATATACTTTGTCAAGTTTCTCATTTAATTTTATAAAAGTAAAGTTGTAAGTTTTCATGCAAAATTACAAGCAATAAAATAATTAAAAATAAAATCATATAAAAGTGAAAAATTTCAGAAAATCTTCAATCATATTATTAGAGTTTTGAAATTTATATTTAATTAATTAACTATTCAACAATCACCTTTGTGTTTTTAACTGAAAATAATTTATTTATAATTTTTCCATTCAATTTGGTTAGAACTTATCTAGAAGAACATAACAAAACTCAGAAGGAAAAATATTATAACTCTCACAACAAAAAAAAATGATTAAAATACACTACAAGAATTAAAGCAAACAACAAAACACACAACATGAGAAAAAAAACAAAACACACAACATGAGAAAAAAAATTTAAATGTAAAATTTTAAAATTATTAATATTAAATTTAAATTACAAATATAAATATAAATATATATCACTTTTTTTAAACTTCTTAAACTTAAAAAATTTAATAAAGAAATTTTAACCATTTTTTTTT
>CATIWK010063172.1:0-13668 GCA_949634005.1 Mallotus japonicus | reverse complement strand
TCCAAATAACACTTCATTAATCCAAGTGAAATTCTAAAACATAACAGTTAAAAAGGAATAGAGAGCGTAATCAGCTAAGACTTGTACGGTTTAGGAATTTTAGGTTATTAGCTAAGACCCAGATTGAACAATTTATTTTTTTTTTTAAATTGCAAATTGCACGGTGTCGGAGGAAGGATGCTTCACAAGAAAAGAAACTTAACCAGGAAATAACTTGCTTAATAGTAGTACCAAGGCAATATGTCAATTTTGAGTTGCATGGTATGGAAAAAGACGTTAGAAAAGAAAGGTTGACGAGTGTATAAAAAGTTGAAGTCGATGTTTGTTTATAATTAGCTTCATCTGTCATTGACCATGTATTCATTTGTTTTATCCACGTTGCTATTATGAAACAATCAAAAGCACAAAACAATACGATAAAGATACAATACAATAAAAAATATCTTATTTTGTTTCTCCTTGGAGAAATTAACAAAATATATATATATATATTTTTTTTATATATTTTGACGATTTTTGATATATACTTTTTTGGAGTAATTTATCCTCAACAATTCTCCAATTATTAATTGAACCATATCTTTTAAGTTGTATCAATCTATTGACTCTTGTCACGGTACAAATATTTATATCTATACAAATGAAATTATAATCATTAAATTAATTTTTATTTAATTATAACCATTGATTTTTTTTGCGTATCAATACTCATAATATGTATCGACGACTATAATTAAATAAATATTAATTTAATAGTTTTAATTTAATTGTATGAATACACACATTTGTACTGAATCAACTTTTTAATTTATTTCAATTATATGGAATTTTCTAATAAGAACTTGATATAATTTAAAAATTACTATAAGATCCTTTTCAAAAATATTTTTTCACTTGAATCTTTTTCTTTATTTTCTTTAAAAATTATTATTTAGCCATCAGATTTATTTTTGAATTTATTTTAATTTCATCAAGAAATTTATTGCACTTCCAAATGAATTTCAATTCATTTTCTTTTAATGTTATATATTTGTTTTAAATTGATATTTGATAAAATTTATTTCAAATAAATTTTTATTTTATTACATTTTTGTAGGCAGCGGGATTTAGTGTGCGTCCAAGTGTGTGACAATAACGGTACTGTGTGGGCTCGAAGTCCATTAGGGAATGCAACCTGTGATATGAAACTTAGATTGGAGATGCAGTCGCCACTCGGGTGAAATTCGAGAAACACTTTTATGGTAATTGGATCCCATGAGGGACTCCAACAACCGTACTCAAAGACTAGATTTGGAAACTGGATACGAGCTTTTGGAATACCAACCCAACCTTACGGTTGGCCTCCAGAGTTTCATGTTTTATTATTTTTAATTATTTAATTATTTCTTTATTAACATGCAAAATTACAATCTTTCCAAATATTTTTTAGATTTTACAATTAAGTCCAAATTTGTCAATTAGTCCATTTTCATGCAATTATGTCCAATTAGCTACATTCATCACATCACATCCACTCATTCATTCACCATTGGTAGCATAAATAAATAAATAAAACAATACAAATAAAAGAATAAATGTGCACACAAAGAAAGGAGGGAGAAAAAAAATTACAACCCTTTTCACACACAAAATAAAATAAAATAAACTTAAGCACATTTACACCAATGAAATCACACAAAATGTAAAGCATGCGTAACTTAGTTGCAAATAAAAAAGATTGTGAAAAATAATAAAATTAGAAGGCTTTATTGTTTTTTTAGCACTAGCTTAGCTCCCCCTGTCTTTGGCCCTTAAATACTTTAAATAGAATAGCAATGAGCTATGGTGCAAAGCCAGAATTCAGCCTCCATTTTCAATACCATGACTCATATTTCCTTCTTCTTCCTGTGTATGAATTAGTTTCCCCTGTTCTTCTTAGGTCTCTCTATTTTCTTTTTCTATATTTTCTTTCTAAATTTTCCTCTCTGAAGTCTCTCTAGCTTTCATATAAGTGATGTATTGTTTCAAGTGTATGCGAGGATCATCAATGTCAAAGTACTTCATATTTAGAAATTTGAATTTCGGGGTAATGGTTTTTCTTCCTCCAAATCCAAGTCCATATCAACAAAGTGATGGCTGAATCCATTTTTTTTTATTACAATCTGCAATTGATCTGTCTACCTTTTCATGTCTTTCATCCATTTTGGCTTAGTTGGATCTTCTATTACTTTTAGTTTTTCTTTTAAGTGGCTCACCAACAATGGTCCTAGTTTCAAAAAATTTCTTCATCAACGGGCCTCTTTTCTACTACTTTAGCAACAATGTCTTTGAGCATTTGTTGTATCTCATCCTTAATCTCTTTCAAAATTTCTTATTTTAAGAATTCAATATCAAAATTAAAAGGTCTAAACATTCTGCTTCCTTTCAATGTGGTCTCAATGGATTAACTAGATGCTTAATATTGGTGGGCCAAATTGCTCTTGATCTACTCCCAAACAAGAAGAGACTGATGGTTGTAAACAATGCATTGTAAAAGAAATTATAATGAATGTCATGTATGCATGAAATGCAAATTATTTAAAATTATTTATTTATAAACACAAGCATATCACATAGTGAAGCCTTTCAACCTTATTCTTCCCTATACACGTGTTTAATGGTGAGTCTTTTATTTTCTAAGATATTTAGTCTAGGTTTTGATTATCATCGGAGGATAACAAAATCGATGTATAAATATTCTCTCGAGACAATAATAACAAACAAGCAGTAAATCCTTCAAATAAAACCAAAGTCTAATATAACGGGCCATAACAGGTAGGTAAGGCCCAACCTAGAATAGTCCATTATTGGTTGGCTTGGGCTTTATAAGTAGGACTACTATTATGGCATCAAACACATGCATTTTGAAAAGAAAAAAACTAGGGGAAGTTGCTAATTCACTACATGGGTTGAGTGTTAGGTTAAGGCTTAGGTTCCCACAACGTTGCACTAGCCCAAAGTCTCCCTACTCAAGGGTCCAAGAGAAATAAGACTAACACGTACTTGTGAGTGAGAATAGCCATATACACTACTACTAGGGTTGACGAAACATAGGCACCAACGCAACAACTATCGTCAGGTAATTCAAGACTTAGTGCACAGTATGTGAAAAAGATGTTGTGAATGTAGAAGAAATAACTCAACAATTAAAAATCATAATTTATAAAACACTGGAATCAATTTCTCTATCCCTAGTAAGTCGCCACTGTAGGCGGTAGGGTTTAGTGCGTGGCCAAGTGTTTATCAACCACGACACTATGTATGAACTTTTGAAATGCCTACCCAACCTTACAATCAGCCTCCATTTTTATTTCATGTTTTAGTGTTTTTAATTATTGAATCATTTCTTTTTTAACATGCAAAATTGCAATCTCCTGCAAACATTTTTCAGATTTTACAATTAAGTCTAAATTTGTCAATTAGTTCATTTTGATAAAATTAAGTCCAGTTCTCTGCATTCATCACATCACATACACTCATTCATTCACCATTGGAAGCATAAGTAAATAAATAAAATAACACAAATAAAAGAATAAATGCACACACAAAGAAAGGAGGAAGGAGAAATGATTACAATCCTTTTCACACACAATAAAATAAAATAAAATAATTCTACTAAATTAATGGCATTTCACTATCAAATCCTTAAAAGAGAATTAGATTAGTCCATCAAATAAATAACCTACAAGAAAATAATAAAGTTAGTTCATGGAATAATAATGCAAAACACTAATTAAAAAACTAAAATGTAAATTAAAATTAAATCTAGATGCATATTTAAATCCTATTGAATTCAATAAAACATCAAATTTAAATTAATCTACTACTTAAACTAATTAAAGAAAGGAAAATTTGATCTATTAACTTAATTAAAAATCTAATATTATTATTAACCTTTTCAATCAACCTAATTCTAAACGAAAGTCATGAAATTAAGCTAATTAACAGAAAGAGCATGAATTGAATGAGAGAAGCAAATTTTCAAAAAAAAAAATGAAACAAAAATTTTAAAAAAATTAATGATGCTAAATTAAAAAATAATTATAATTTTTGATAAAATAAAATCAATTTAAACAATTAAATTAAAATTGAAAATCAAACAATGGCTAATTCAAATACACATCACAGAATTTACTAAAAACAATTATGATTAATAAAAAAATAAAAAAAAAACATATTGTTTCTTCAGGAGAATGCTCTGACCATGCAAAGACGATGCCTTTTCAATGAGGCATTGCCTTAGTTACACTAAGGTGAAATTCTATCGCCACAACATACTAAGGCAACGCCTTAGTGTTTTCAAATTCTAAAAATAGAAAGGAAGATTCTTTCAAATGACTCTTAAGAAATGAGTAGGGTATAGGTAAACAAAACTTCCAAACTTAAACAAACCTTCTTTAATGAAATCGCACAAAATGCAAAGCACGCGTAACTCAGTTGTAAATAACAAAAATTGTGAAAAAGAATAAAATTAGAAGGCTTTACTGTTTTTTTAGCACTAGCTTAGCTCCCCGTCTTTTGCCCTTAGATACTTTTAGTAGAATGGCAATGAATTCTAAAATTATGCAAAGTCAGAATTCACCCTCCCTTTTCAATACCACAACTCCTACTGCCTTCTTCTTCCTGTGTATCAATTAGTTGCCTTTGTTCTTCTTTTCTTCTCTCTAAGGTCTTTCTCTTTTATTTTTCTATCTTTTCTTTTGGAATTTTCCTCTATGGATTCTCTCTGGTTTTTCAGGCCCCCCATAATGTCTTCCCTCTGTGTGTGTTTTTTTACACGTTCCCAAGCAAAGTAAATAAGCGCACAATTCCCAAGCAATAAGTTAGGATACTTACCTATATGTAAGGCTCTTTGTCTATATTTATCTGCAGACTCATATCAGAATTCACTATATTCTCTATGAGACATTTAGTGAAATCTGTGTTTCGCTATATTCCCTATGGGATGTTTAGCGAGATGATATGCTATAACTACCGTGTAGTGTTTAGCTAAATGCACTATATTTCCTATGGAACGTCTAGTGATTGTGATTCTCTTGCTATATTCCCTGTGGGACGTTTAACAATTATGAATTGCTTGCTATATTTAGCAAAGCAATGATTTTTCGCTATATTTCCTGTGGAATGTTTAGCGAAAATGCTATAACTACTGTGTAGTGTCTAGCTAACTATGATCATGCTATAAGTCCTATGGAACATACAACAAAACTTTGAATTTTTGTCATAACTACTGTGTAGTGTTTAACAAAGTGAAAATGAAATTCATATTGTAGCTACTGTGCAGCATACAATAACGATAAATTTTAAAATTAAGTTATAGCCACTGTGCAACATATAACTAAAATAATCTGAAATCAAGTTACAGCCACTGTGCAACATATAACTAAAATGAATTTTGAAATCAAGTTATAACCACTGTACAATATATAACTAAAATGAATTTTGAAATCAAGTTATAGCCACTGTGCAACATATAACTAAAATAAATTTTGAAATCAAGTTATTGCCACTGTGCAGCATATAACTCAAATGAATTTTGAAATTATTGCCACTGTGCAGCATATAACTCAAATGAATTTTGAAATGAAGTTATAGCCACTGTGCATCATATAACTAAAATGAATTTTGAAATCAAGTTATAGCCGCTGTGCAGTATATAACTAAAATGAATTTTGAAATCAAGTTATAGCCGCTGTGCAGCATATAACTAAAATGAATTTTGAAATCAAGTTATAGCCACTGTGCAGCATATAACTAAAATGAATTTTGAGATTAATGTTATAGCTACTGTGCAACATATAACAAAATGTATGTGTTATCACTACTGTGTAGGAAACAACAAAGTGTGTGTAAGATATAGAAATTAAATGTCTTTTCAACTTGACTGAAAAAAATCCTGCACTGATTAATTATGCATCTGTGCCGATAATTTAATAATTCCATGAATTATTAAATTTGATTTGTGATCATGTTGTTTTCAAAAATCAATTAAGAATTAATTTCTTAATTGAATTGTAAGAAAACTTGTGGACTTATATGTAAGGAAAGTTTGAGGGATTAAAGTAGATATTTGCCACTTTAATATATACTTACCTTTTTCTTCTTCTTTTCCCTATTCTTTTCCTTTCATTTTCTTTCACTTTCGCTTTGATTTTGATTTCTTCTTTTCTTGATTTTTTCTTCATTTGACGTCCAAATTTGGATCCGTCTGATCCCATGGCTCATCCGCCACGTGGACCACGTGCTAGTACCTCGGGCACAGCTGATCCAATTGTCCTGGCTCCACATTTTCCATATAACCATTTAGGACTTCAGGAAGGTGCAACGGTCCTTCCTTTGACTTGTTTGGAGCTCCACAGGTGCTCACAAGCTGGTGATGAGGTGCACATTCTGCCCCTTCTGCTTTATTCTACAAAACATTAATTTTATTTTCTCTAATTAGTGATTAATATTAGACTGAAATTGTGCAAAAACTGAAAATGCATGCATAAACTGAAAAATTTTAGCAAAATTAATCCATGCAAATTAATTTTTTAAATAAAAATCGAATTAGAATACTGGAAGATCGAATCGGGTCAGTGCATGTCCGATTCGGGACTGGGATTTTAGATCGAAAATCTAGAAAACCGATCAGATTTCTGGATTTCCGAATGGATTTCCATAATTCCGACTGGTTAAAAATCCATAATTTTTCCAATTTTTGAATTTTCTAAAATTTTCTGAATTTTTTTAAAAATAATAAATAAAATAAATAAAAAATGAAAATGCAACTATGTATGTAAAAAAAACATGCAAAGGTGAGATATTGATTTTATTGTTTCTGAATTTTATTTAAAAACCCCTAAAGTTCTCCGGTTGTTTCCATTTAGCACGTGAACTATTTCATGCTCTATCTGCTGAGGTAATCGAGTACATCTGGGCATCAGGCTTCAAACGTTTCATTGCTGCTCTCCCGACTCAACAAGGTAGATAAGATCATTATTCTCTCTTTGCTTTGATTAAGAGATGGATGGATACTACCCACACATTCCACACTCGTGTGGGTGAGTTGACTATCTCTCCAATGAGCTTTTTTGCCATTACTGGGATTACCTTTGGAGGTACCCCATTCCCTTTTGATATCAGCTACTGCAACCTTTCCAAAGATGCTAGGAGCTAGTATGTTCGTGATTTGCTCGGGTTTGTTCCGTCTTGGAAGAATCAAAAGAACATAGTGCTTTCATATATTATTCAGAGTTTTAGAAGACTACCCACTATTACTCCTCGCCAGATCATTCAGAAGGCGAGATGCTTCTTACTGATACTGCTAGGCACTACCCTCTTTTGTAAGACTGGTCACGAGGTTAGCATCGCCCTTCTTGGCCCTCTTTGAGACCTTGGTCAAGTTGCTACCTTTGATTGAGGTTCTGTAGCACTTTCCTATCTTTATTATAGGCTCGATACTATATGTAGAGGTGCAATCATAATGTGTGGCTTTTGATATGTTTTGCATGTACGTTCCTACATCTCTTTATTTTTTTTCCTTTGTGATTCCTTTATCTTATCCTAACTGTTGTTTTTGTAGATTTGAAGCATTGAGATTGGGTTGATTCGAGGCTTTAGTGCTGTTAGCCTTGACAGGAGTCTTCCTCTGATGTAGAGATGAGGCTCTTCTCACAACCTTTCTAGTACAATACATAATCTGCAGACTTATGGCGTGCAGCTGAACACTTTAGAGTGGAACTTGGTAAGAAAGTTCAACTGTTATTTTTCAAAAATGTAAAATGAAATCTAACTAATTGATTTATGAATTTATAGATTAAATATGATTGGCTCGATGGTGCTGAAGATGTCCAACGATATGATTTCATAGCTGCTACTTTGAGACTAGAGACCATGAGGATCTTGCTCCTTGGATATGGTTGCAAGATGTGGTATCTTAGTGAGCGTGTATATCAATGGCATGCAGAGCCTTCTTGACGACACATTCCTTCTCCTATTCCCTCCTCTATATTGTGGAGTTGTGACTTAACTGGTCCAGAGTTGATAGCAGCTTTAGAGGGATATGATGCTTTGACTTTGCTGGAGCATTCCCGAGGCTATCATCGGTTTATTTAGGAGAACCTTCTAGAGCAGATTCCTACAAATTTAGAGGAGGTTTGATCCCTATCCACTTCTCCTTTACTTTTTGATTGTTGCTACTGACATTTGCTCTCTTTCTTAGGTTGAGAGAGTAGATTCTTATGTTAATGAGGAGACCATTAGTGAGGAGACTGAGACTGATCCCCAGATTGTGAGGACCGAGCATGAGACTGTGCAAGGATTTTATGCTCATCATGCTAAGACTGTTCGAGGTGAGGCTTCAACGAGTGCCACTCTGGGTGATATCTCTCTTTTGGATTGATCGATGTACTATTGGGCTCCTGCGGTTCAGACTCCCATTAAGTAGCATATGCATTTTGATGATATGTAGCCTCCTAGTTTTTCTCCACCAGATGCTTCTCATGT
Organism: Mallotus japonicus; assembly: GCA_949634005.1. Classification (NCBI taxonomy): domain Eukaryota; kingdom Viridiplantae; phylum Streptophyta; class Magnoliopsida; order Malpighiales; family Euphorbiaceae; genus Mallotus; species Mallotus japonicus. The sequence continues at coordinate 5,163 of CATIWK010063172.1, read as the reverse complement.
AAGTGCAATTGATTTCATCTATACAAACTAACACTTGGTACTAATGTTAGTAACATTTATAATGCAGATTCCCTGGACATAGGCATAGTACTTGAATTGACTTGCCTCATCTCAGAGATTATTTACTATGCAGGTCACAGACAGTTGGAGAGTAAATATTTTACAATCAACGTGCAAATGTATGCATGACATGCATGATATGCATATTTCTAACTATTTCCTAATGCAACAGGGTTACACCTGGTGAGAGGCTCCGCCGATAGCTTGTTGATTTAGGTTTCAGTGATTATGGTACTGGGACCTCGACTGCTAGAGCTCCTGATGATGATCCTATTAGAGGATGGAGTCCTTGGCCGGATACTAGAGCTAGAGATGATTGATTTTATAGATTTTTAGTGTGCTTGTATTCTATTATCTGACTTTTATGACTTCTGTACTTATTCTGCATACTGTTGTACTGAACTGATCTTCTAATCTTAAGTGGATTGTGTTTTTAATTCCTTTTCTCTCTTTAAATGAAATTCTAAGTTAGAAAGAATAAGGGAATAAACAAATAACTAGGATTTTATTTACTTATCCTAATCCTGATCAACTTTGATTATTCATGTGATTCCCATCCAGCTAGGAAATGGAATCCTCATCCCATCTTGATTTATCTTTTATCACTATATAAAGGCTAAAAAGGTCATTTTCTTCACTCCTTATTTTTGCACCTTTATTATGATTCAAACTACTCTTCAACTGCTCAAGAACTTTCTCAAGAACCTTAACAGGGATGCTTGGAATCGACTTTTGCCTTTCCATACCAAATTGCTGAAATATCTAAACCACATTAAGATTAATTATAATCTTCTCCATGATGCTACCTCTTTCTTGGATTCTAAGGATCATGTCTTCATATTTAATGGACAAGAACTGTGTCCATTAATTAAAGAATTTACTCCCATTTTCAGATATTCATTTAATTCTACTGCATGATTACTCTTCCTGAACTAGACATACAGTTTCCTAATAGGCTGTGCGCATTCTTTGATATGCCCCCAGGTGAGATTTATTCTTATGAGCATAATCCTGGGACTGTTAACTTATCTGCTCTGATTGTCGCTTGTGAGACCAAGGATAAGAATAGTGTTGCTTGGACTAGGATGGTTTCCTTCTGCCTTTACGCCCAGTTTCTATTAGTTTCTTCTTATGGAGATGCTGATACAACAATAGTCAGCATTTTGGAACAAGTATAGGCTGGAGCAAACCCAATGTCTATTATTCTTGCTTAGACCATCATCAGTTTGGATTATTTCAAGACTCAAAACTGTCTTTCTGGCAATTTACTTCTCCTTCAGGTATGTAACTAGAATCTTTTTCTCTTTCTTTCTTTTATGCCTTAATTTTTGCCTAAGCTGCCCTTTCAGGTTTTTAACTTAGCTGGCATGCTCTAACTTTGCCTAAACCGCCCTTTCGAGTTTTCAACTTAGCGAGCTTCATTTTATTTTATTATTTTACTTTTTTTTTTCTTAGATCTAGTTACAGTAGAAGCTAAGTTTGCTCAATATTCCTGCCAACCTTCTGACTTATCAGCCTCATCAGTTAGAGTCTCGTCCTCTGAAAATAAAGGACTTACATACCATTGATCAATGGATTAACTGGATGAAGAACTTTGCAGATTCTGAGATCACTTGGAGCTGTCCATGGTGAAAGCTAAAGTATGTGACTATTAGCTTATATGGTCACCGTGTTCCCATTCCTGGATTGCGCTTTGCCACTTTAATCTCTCCTTCTCGCCTTTGCCGTCAGTACGGATGTTGCCAATTCATCGTTACTGTCTTGACTGATTTTGAAGGCTTTCCTTTGAGGCAAGATTTTGTACTGAGTAGAAAGTCAGCAGGCAGTCTTGCACACATCAGCACAGAAAGGAGATCAATAGTTAAGGAGTTGCATGAGCTGATTGATCAAGGGTTGCAGTTGAAAGTAACCATAAAGTGTCTTTTAGCTCAGTTCAAGGTACGATCAATGTACCTGGATTGAGTTAAAGCAGCTCTGAGAAGGGACCCGCAATTGCAGAAGATTATGTGTGAAGTGCAACAAGGTCAATCCAGAGACTTTATTATTGATAGTGAGGGCACTTTACGTTTAGGCACTAGACTGTGTGTGCCAGATGTAGATGAACTGAGAGAAGAGATTATGAAGGAAGCTCATTTTTATTTTTTTTTAACTTTTAATTATAAAAAGATCCCTGAAAGAAATAAAAACTTTGCAATAAAGTCTATTAAAAACCAATTAAATCCCTTTGAAAGATGCATAGACACCTTTGAAATTTCAAAGTTCAAATATTGAAGATCTATTTATAGTATTCTCATCATCGGAGTCCTCTATCACATCCACACTCCCTTATCTCGGAATTGGGTGTCTACACTTATGCTTCAAGACAGTTGAAGCAGCAAGAGCAGAATTATCCTACTCATGATTTGGAAATGGCAGCCGTGGTGTTTCCATTAAAGGTTTGGAGGCATTACTTGTACGGTGTAACTATGATTGTTTTATTCTGTACCATCTTGGGAAGGCTAATGTGGTAGTTGACGCACTGAGTAGAAAGTCAGCAGGCAGTTGTGCACACATCAGCACATAAAGGAGATCAATAGTTAAGGAGTTGCATGAGCTGATTGATCAAGGGTTGCATTTGAAAGTAACCATGAAGTGTCTTTTAGCTCAGTTCAGGGTACGATCAATGTACCTGGATCGAGTTAAAGCAGCTCAGAGAAGGGACCCGCAATTGTAGAAGATTATGTTTGAAGTGCAACAAGGTCAATCCAGAGACTTTGTTATTGACAGTGTTACGTTTGGGCACTAGACTGTGTGTGCCAGATGTAGATGAGCTGAGAGAGGAGATTATGAAGGAAGCTCATTTTTCATTTTTTTAACTTTTAATTACAAAAAGATCCCTGAAAGAAATAAAAACTTTACAATAAAGTCCATTAAAAACCAATTAAATCCCTTTGAAAGATGCATATAAACCTTTGAAATTTCAAACTTCAAATATTGAAGATCTATTTATAGTATTCTCATCATCGGAGTCCTCTATTGCATCTACACTCCCTTATCCTAGAATTGGGTGTCTACACTTATGCTTTAAGACAGTTGAAGAAGCAAGAGCAGAATTATCCTACTCATGATTTGGAAATGGCTGCCATGGTGTTTGCATTAAAGATTTGGAGGCATTACTTGTACTGTGTAACTTATGAAATATACACCGATCACAAGAGCTTGAAGTATATTTTCCAGCAGAGGGACCTGAATCTAAGGTGAAGAAGATGGATGGAACTTTTGAAGGACTATGATTGTTCTATTCTGTACCATCCTGGGAAGGCCAATGTGGTAGCTGACGCACTGAGTAGAAAGTTAGCAGGTAGTTTTGCATACATCAGCACAGAAAGGAGATCAATAGTTAAGGAGTTGCATGAGCTGATTGATTAAGGGTTACAGTTGAAAGTAACCATCAAGTGTCTTTTAGCTCAGTTCAGGGTACGATCAATGTACTTGGATCGAGTTAAATCAGCTCAGAGAAGGGACCCATAATTGCAGAAGATTATATTTGAAGTGCAACAAGGTCAATCCAGAGACTTTGTTATTGATAGTGAGGGCACTTTACGTTTAGGCACTAGACTATGTGTGCCAGATGTAGATGAACTGAGAGAGGAGATTATGAAGGAAGCTCATTTTTCATTTTTTTAACTTTTAATTACAAAAAGATCCCTAAAAGAAATAAAAACTTTACAATAAAGTCCATTAAAAACCAATTAAATCCCTTTGAAAGATGCATATAAACCTTTGAAATTTCGAACTTCAAATATTGAAGATCTATTTATAGTATTCTTATCATCGGAGTCCTCTATCGCATCCACGCTCCCTTATCCTGGAATTGGGTGTCTACACTTATGCTTTAAGACAGTTGAAGAAGCACGAGTAGAATTATCCTACTCATGATTTGGAAATGGTAGCCGTGGTGTTTGCATTAAAGATTTGGAGGCATTACTTGTACGGTGTAACTTGTGAAACATACACCGATCACAAGAGCTTGAAGTATATTTTCCAGCAGAGGGACCTAAATCTAAGGCAAAGAAGATGGATGAAACTTTTGAAGGACTATGATTGTTCTATTCTATACCATCCTGGGAAGGCCAATGTGGTAGCTGACGCACTGAGTAGAAAGTCAGCAGGCAGTCTTGCACCAAAACTTAGGTTGCATTGCAGACTGCAGAACCACCAGGATATACTAGATACAAGAGAGTTCAAGTATTACATAATGAGTCTCAAAAGAAGAAACGAAGAACATAGTTTAGAAAACAAAAATGGTCTCATAGATCTAGTTCTTAAACTTTCTATGTTTTATTTTCCTTTCTAGTACTTATGCATAAAGATAAAGATAGAACATGCATTCTAAACAAAAATTCTATTTCAATTTAATTCATTCATTAATAAGGGCAAAAATGAGTATTTTCTAACTGATGCATAACCCCTGTTATCAGCTAGTCCTTTTAGATTTTCTAACTGAATATTTTTCACTCACTTTAATTCCCTAAGTTTTCATGACTAGCCCTTTGCGGGTTTTCTAATTAGTGGGATCACTCTTTTACTTTTTCCCTAATTTTTGCTTGCCAGCCCTTTGTGGGTTTTCTGGACAGCGGGAATGTCCTAAGTTTTACCTGAATAGCCTTTTCAGGTTTTATAGTCAACATACTTTTATTCTTTATTTTTTTTATTTAAAGATAGTATTTCTTGAGGCGATCCAAGTTGATTGGCTCCGTGAACTCATTCCCCTCAAGATTTAAAATCTTTGCAGCTCCTTTAGGCAAGACTGCCTTAATTAGGCACGGCCCTTCCCAATTAGGTTTGAATTTCCCTCTCGGATCAAACACCATAGCTTTTGACTGTTTAATACCATATCTCCAGCTTTAATCTTGCCAGGCTTAACCTTCTTATTGAACGATATGATTATCCTCTTTTGGTATATCTGAGTATGGAATCAATCATTCATCCTTTTCTCATCCAGGGATGCAAGGTACTCGTACCTCTTTCGTGCCCATTCACTCTCAGGAGTTTTGGCTTCCATAACTACCGTTAAAGACTTAATCTCAGTCTCTATTGGCAAAACTGCTTCACATCCATATA
>CATIWK010063166.1:0-10500 GCA_949634005.1 Mallotus japonicus | reverse complement strand
TGATTCCATCATTTCAAGGAGTATGCATAAGGGCTCCTCTCGGGTGTTTCGTTATTTCGAGGGGCTGTTTCATTTGAGGAACTCCACTTAGGTGATTTATTACTCTGAGGGGTCCATCATATTTAAGGACTCTTCTCGGGCGATTTGTTGCTCCGAGGGGTCCGTCATATTTGAGAATCATACAACAAATGACATTGTGCCTTCTTTTAATTGCCTCTTATCAATGTTGCTCATTAGAAACATAACAATTCAGGCAAGAGAAAATATAAAAATATTAGCATAGTAAACATTAGCATAGAGTTACTACCTCTGGGCATAAGTTTGCCATTAGTGTCTACTAGACAATACGCTGCTGGATCTAGAGCCGCTTCCTCTCGATATGTTGTACCATGCCAAATGCCACAACCAAATATTAGCTCCTCCCAAGGCAGTTCACACCACATCAAATAGGAAAACCATAATAACCAAGAGAGCGCATCCTAAAACGGTTTACATCACACCAAATGAGGAAATCGTAATAGAGATTAACTCATCCCAAGGCGGTTTGTCCTACTCCAAACAAAAAGATCAAAGCCAATATCACATCTCTGGGCGATTCACCCCACATAATTGGAAAATCACAATAGCCAAGTGACTTTGCCCTGAGGAGGTTCATACCACACCAAATGAGAGAACATCAAAATCCAGAACATATCCCCAGGTGGTTTGTACCACGCCAAATGAGAGAACATCGAAACCAAGATCATATCCCCAAGTGGTTTGTACCACACCAAATGAGAGAACATCTAAACCAAGATCATATTCCTAGGTGGCTCACACTGCGCTGAATTAGAAAATCATAATAATAAAGAGTCTGTCCCGAGGAGGCTTGTACCATGCCAAATGGAAGAAAATCAAAACCAATATCATATCCTCAGGTGATTCGCTTTACGCCGAATGAGGAAATCACAATAACCAATAGAGTCTATCCTGAGGTGGTTCTTCCAATGCCAAATACGAAGTCACTAAGAGAGTCCCTCCTAAGGCGGTACGCCATATAGGGAATTGCTAACCAAGAAAAATCATGATAACCAAGAGTCCATCCCGAGGCGGTTCATACAACGCCATATGGGAAATCCCTAACTGAGAGAAATCATGATAGCTAAAAGTCCATCCTAATGCGGTTCGTACCATGCCATACAGGGAATCCGTAACCAAGAGAAATCATGATAACCAAGTCCATCTCGAGGCGGTTCGTACCACGCCATATGGGGAATCCCTAACCAAGAGAAATCGTGATAACCAAGTCCATCCCAAGGTGGTTCGTACCATGCCATACGGGGAATCCCTAACCAAGAGAAATCATAATAGCCAAGAGTCCATCCCAAGGTGGTTCATACCACGCCATACGGGGAATCCCTAACCAAGAGAAATCATGATAACCAAGTCCATCCCAAGGCGGTTCGTACCACCCCATACGGGGAATCCCTAACCAAGAGAAATCATGATAACCAAGTCCATCTCTAGGTGGTTCATACCACGCCATACGGGGAATCCCTAATCAAGAGAAATCGTTATAACCAAGTCCATCCCAAAGTGGTTCGTACCACGATATACGAGGAATCCCTAACCAAGAGATCATAATAATGAAGAGGGTTCATCCCGAGGTGGTTTGCACCATGCCATATGGGGAATAACTAACGAAGAGATCATAACAACCAAGAGGGTTCATCTTGAGGCGGTTTGCACCACGCCGTACGGGGAATCCCTAACCAATAAATCATAACAACGAGGGTTCATCTCTGGGCGTTTTGTACCACGCCGGATCAACGGAAATCATTGTAAAGTTCATAATAAGGTGATCAAGTTATATCGAACAACAAGATACCATATAAGTAGAATTAGGGCAATTTGCCCTTTTTAGGAAAAATAAATTTACATGAGTACTGGCAATATTCCTTTGCGGATCACCACCTCGGTGGCACATAATTAAAATGTGAACTCATCTTATGGGGTTTTCCCTCATGTGATCAACTTAAAATATATATAAGCAAGTTTATAGAAAAGTTGGATGAACCAGGGAAAATAAGTGAACTCAGAAAAGAAAATATATAGAAACATGCATGCAAATTGACCTCACGATTCTCCTTTATTAGCAAAGGAGATATGTCACTATTAACTTGTGGATCTCACCTATTTTGGTAGCATGCATTAACTTGTAATTAACTATGAATTAGCCAAACTATAACGAGGATATGTCATGTGAATATACCATATTGGTTCTTCGATTTTCCTTTTAACAAGGTTTGAACAAATCTAAGTAATAAGGGAACTAAGCATTTGAGCAATTAGCAATAGTTCACAATTCATAAAGCTATTCTTATGCTTTGAGGAGAATTGAGCAAAAAATTGATTATTTCATACCTGATTTGGTCGAAGTACCTTAATATACTCGCCTCTGATTTAATAATAGTGGTATCCTTTGGTTCTCACTGGTTATGAGATACGATGGTATATATCCTTCGATTCGTCTGTTGCTAGGTTGACAGAATAGATTTGCCTTTCTAGTGCTAACCCTTCTTAGATGGGTGAATGAATCAAGATGTTTTATGCACCGAGTTAGTTTGTATCTCCAACAGATTCATCGATTCATTCAGATAATCCCACATATAGGTTTAAGAATCCATGTGCCCTTCATTCTCCTTAGAAACCCACATAAGCATCACTCTTCCAATTTGTATGACTTGCTCTTTAATATCCACTCTTCTTTGATGATGAAGGTTGTATGCCTCCTTTTTTTTTTTAGATCTGAGCTTGTTGCAATACTAAAAATCGTATGGTAGATTGTGCATCCTCGTGTGGTGGTGATATCTTTGGGTTTTCCTCAAGGATTCTTATTGATGTGGTCTCTTATATGCATTCTCTGGCTGCTTTTGACCTCCAGCGAAGGTAGTCGGAAGTGTCTTGGTGTTTTTATGTTATTCTTTCTCCGCAGGTAAGTTCCGTCAAATTTTTCATCGCAGCCGTGAGTTGTTAGAGCACGACCCTTATGGCTTGGATGTTCCGGTGGTGTTTGCATTAGGTGGCTTGGATGCTCTCCATCCTTCTTTGTTGGTACCGTTATGATTCCACACTCACCACACCAATGATATTGCCAGTCCGTTTTCCAGGTGGATAAGTAACCTGCAAAACAAATCCCGACGAGCCCACTCCGACGGCCAAGTCAGTAGAAGGAAGAGGAGGAGAGCAAATGATAAATGGAATTAGGGTTTTAGTGTTGAGGGTTGCTTAGTTACTTACCTCTCTCTCGTCTAAGGATGTATATATATCCTTACCTTGTGCCAAGTGGCATTTGATGAATGGTGGAGTGTACTGTTCACGTGGCCTTTTCTCCTCCCTTGGCCATGATGTTATCAGGTGCAGAGTACAGTTGTTTTGGGCGTTGCCACGGGATCTTCATGCTGGGGTGATGATTTGTTTGTACTGATCATGCTAATGTGTCTATTTCTTGTTGGTTTGCCAGCTTTATTTGTTTCCTGTCATTATCAAATGCTTAACCGTTTTCTTTCTTCTGGTGCAGGCATACAACGATGAAGAATGATGGAGAAGAAAAACTTTAGAGATTTGGGTTTTATGGTTTTCATAGGCCTATTGGTATCAATTGGGTAACTCATCCTTAATTCAGATATGCTACATCTACTATTTAGATCAAGATCATGATTATATAATCAAAGTTTCTATTAAATAAATGAATTAAAACTAACACTTATAGCAGCTTGGCTGTTGCCGGTGCCAGCATCCCAAGCTAAAGAATGGTGAGGGGTAAGAGTAGCAAGCATGGAGAACCATTCGCTTGGAAAAGTTGGCCTTGCACTCTGATAAATGGTTGCCCGCTTGTCCTACAAACCTACCATTTCTTCTACACTACTTTTGCTCTTGAAATCTGCTAATGAATTATGTATTTAGCTTTAAAAATTCAAATTATCAATTTATAACCAGCAAGATATTTATTTTTGTTTAAAATTACCGATATTCAGAACTCATTCAACTCTAATTAATTATGTTTAATTCGAATAGGACCATAAGAATTGTAAAAATCTTTCAAAAGCCAAGAAGATATTTTAATACACATGGCGATGTCAATATCAAGTAACGCAAATTAGAATCGCCTTCTTACCAATAGACTTTTCCAATCTTTTACTAATTTAATGGGCAAAGTTTGACTTTCAAGCCCCACATATATAACTATGTATAAAATATATGGAAATTTTTATTTACTCTCCGTGCATTACACTCAATGATTGAATTTAATGATATATAAATTAAGTATTTTATACTTGGCCAATGAAAATAAAATAACTATTTTGTATCATAAATCCAACTATTAAGTGTAATGTTGAAAGTGTAAATTAGAATTCCCCTAAAATGTATAAAAGTTTAAGAGTAAAAGTTTCAGGGGTTTATACATATTTCATTCTATAACATTTTTATTTCTCACAATTTTTTAAAAATTTATTAATATCTTATTTCTTTTCACATTAATAAAAATTAAAATAAATATTAATCACAATAAAATTAAAAGAAAAGAGAAAATCATAAAATAAAGTATTTTGATATTATGCAATGAATCATTTAAAATTTATACTTTGTGATTTTTCATATTTTTCATATTTTATTTATTGTTATTTAATTTTTAATTTTTATTTTATTATTTGTATTACTTTATATAATCAATGCCAGGGACGGATCCAAGATTTGCCATGAGGGGGCAAACTTAATTTAATATATATTAAAAAAAAATCATTTGTAAGGAATTATATAAAGTTTTTTTATATCTAATAAACAATAAATATTTTTCAAATTAAAAAAAATAAATTTTATAATTGTTTAAAATTCAACCACTCAAATTGAGAAAATTTTATCTATAGGCTAAATTTATAAAACCATTATAAATATTATAGAATTTATTCGAAATAATAAGAAAAAGAGCCTAAAGATGCTACAATACAGTAAGATCTACATATGCATAAAATGTAAATTAGATGAGAGTTAATTAAGAATTTCATGTAAAGTAAATACTTCTCGTCCTAGATTCCTTGTTTGCTCATATTGTTGTAATTGTTTACTGTTGTTCTGATATTTACATTTCATTACTTATTTTTTTGTGTTTCTTGTTTTTCTTATTCTGTATTGTACTCTATCATTCATTGGGTATTTTTCCATGAAAATTCTCACTTTCATTTTTTTCCTTTCTTTCAGCCTAAATTGTACTTAAAGCGACATTATATAAATTTTGCAATGGTTGGACATTGGGTGGCTATGACTTATGATGTAGTGGGAGATGAGATGACCACATTTCGTTACACCATACATCACGATGTTGATGTTATACTATCATGGAAGGCTTCCATCAAGCTTATTACAGTGAATTTTCACATGTTTATGGATTTAGAGGAGTTTCTAGATGCCTATTATACCATTATTACAGCTGTGGGAACTCGAGTCTCCCTGATTTGGACATAGTTACGACCTGTGTCTAATCATTTTGTTCTTTCTGGGTTTCTATTATGGAGTGTAACTAAGCTTGATTTTGTCATAAATGTGATATGCTACTACAGTGCACTCTAGTGAGCATATGCTAGTATAGCTTTGAGAGGGTTACTATCATTTTGGTGTACATATGTTGTATATAGTTTTGAATAACCCTTGTACTTACAAGCTTCACTAGCTTTCTAGTGACTATATGATGTATATATTTTACGTTGATATTAGCAGTTATCTTCTCTCGCCATCTTTAACTTGGTTTGATGAGATTATCGTATTGATTGGATGTTTCATTACTTTTATAAAGTTTGTAGGTTGATGACTTATAAGTGATGCCTTCCTTTTCATTGGTATCCTAGTTTGATAATTCTGGAGTGTAGTCATTTGATGAAGGTGTCGGTGGAAAGGGGTGTCACACGGCATGTATAATATCATTTTAGATTTTATGGGCAAAAGGTTTGAGATTATAGGGAGTGTTATCCAAAGCCACTTTGTTAATATCTTCATTATGGTTAGAAAGAATCTTGAGAAGTTCAAGAAAATTTCCTTGATTAATTGAATTTTGCCTCATATTTAAGAGAAATCAAATACAATCAACTGTTTTCATTTGCATGAGAGCAATAATCTTTACGAGCTTGATTCGAGTATGTATAAATTAGTTGCTTTTGATTTATTAAACCTAGACATTTCCTCCAAGATTGATTATGAGCACAATGATAACTTCCCACATGAATTTGAAATCTTTCTTTTTTCTTCCAATTTGTAAACCCCTCAAGAACAAAACTATCGCCACTTGATTGCTCTTCAATATTTGACCTATAAAGATAACAACACAAACAAAAGGCCACATCCTTCTTTATGCTATGCTCCAACCAATAGCTATATTCCTTGAATCAAGTTGAAACAAATCAATGATATATCTTTCCAATTTTTCTTTGTGGAAATTCATGTCCGAATTTTATCCTGATCATTAGGATAATAATATAATATTCTTTTTCATAGCTTGGGATCTGAAGGAACATCATCTAATTTAATTTTCAAGCGAGCTTGCTTTAAAACATTTTCGGCATTATCTCTTGCACTAACTTCATTATCCCTACTAGGTTCTTTGATGATTGATTTTCTTTTAAAGAATCTTTCCATAACTATTTCAAAATTACGAATTCTAATTAAAATGGTAATAATAATTAAAAAATGAATTTACTAACAGTTACCTAATTTAAGTTTATCTGGTGGCAATTACTAATAAACTTAGAAATGAGAATATAAATTACTACTAATTGTTTTTTTTTTAAAAAAAAACCTAGATTTCAAACATGGCAAAATCCATATTCAGACCACTAAACTTTTCACGTTTTTAACTTCAGACCCCTCAAGTTTTATTTTGTATATCTAGACCCTCATATTTCACGTGTTGAAAATTTTAAACCCTTATGTCAATTTTTACAAAAATTATTTCTTTTTGGTCCCTAAAAGTTTTATATTTTTGACATTCATGCTTTTTTTTTTACTTTTTATATCACTTTTAAAATTTTTTTATCAAAAAAATAAATTTTCTAATTTTAATTTTCAATATTTAAATTAAAAATATAAATATGAGTTCTTATCTACAATAATTTTAATATTTTAAGAAAATATAAATTTATATATATACATAGTTAAGTAATTTTAAAAATAAATAAACAAGTCAATGTTAAAATATAGAAAAATATAATAGTATTACTATTTTTCATAATATTTTAAATTATACAAGTTTTATTTTCAATAAAATTTCTATTTTTCAGAATAAAATATTATGATGAAAATAAAAATTATAATTAAAAGACATTATGATAAAATATGTTTCATAATTAATTAAAATTAAAATTTTATATTTTTAATACCTTTTTGGCTTTATTTTTGCACAAAATTTTAAAGAATATAAAAATATTTTTACTCTAATGTCTTTTAATTATGGTGTTCTTTTTCATCATAATATTTATTGTAAATAATATAACTTTTATTCAAAATAAAACTTATATAATTTAAAATATTATGAAAACGAATAGTATTATTGCAATCTTTTTTATATCTTAACACTACTAGAATATGTCGATTTAGCAACGGATTTTAGAAACGGAAAGTATCTGTTTCTAATTAGAAATAAAATAGAAACGGAATAGAAACCAAAAGAAAAAAAATACCATTATTGATATAATTTAGAAACGGAATTGCAAATCTGTTTCTAATTTAGAAACGGATTTCCAATTCCGTTTCTAAATAAAAAACGGAATTATTATCCGTTTCTAATTGTAAAATAAAAATTTATTTTTATTTCTAAATTAAAAATAAAACTGACACCTATTTCCAGTTTAGAAACAAAATTTTGAATCTATTTCTGAATTAGAAAAGGAATTGGTTATCCGTTTCTAAAGTCATATTACAATATCCCATTATAGTTTTTACTTAGCAACAATATTTTATGAAATAGAAACAGAGATATGGTCCGTTTCTAAATTGAAACTGAACTTATATCCCTTTCTGATTGAGAAATAAAAAGTAATGACCACTTTTTTTTTGCTCAATCTTCTGTTTCCTCTCTATTCTAAATCCCTAACTCCTGGTTCAAAAAAAAAATCCCTAACTCCTTCAATGTTTCTTTTCTTTTCTTTTGCATGTCACACTTTTGTTCATATCTTTTTCTTTGTGAAATTAGTGAAGAGAAAGCATCGATGGAGTTGAAGCCTAGGGCTGAGAATAAGTCGCGGAAAGGAGGAAAAGCATCGGTGGCTGAGCAGAAGAAAAAGAAGAACTTCTCCCAATCTCCCTCTCGCTTCTATTCTGGCTCTCCTTCTCTTGCTCCTTCTCGCCATTTTCTCACTGAATTAATAAGAAGCAAATTAGGTAAAAAATCGCCATTTTCTAACCAATGGTCTCTATCAAGAGGAGCGCTGTTGCCGGAGTTGCAGCTCCATGATCTCTGCTCCTAGTGGTGTTATTCTGAACCCAACCGCAATCTTTAATGTCTTCTTAATGGTAACATTTTCACATCTCATGCATTTCTCTGACAAAAAGAAAAAAATAGGTTTTTACCCCAAATGTTAAAACGATGCTGGTGGTGGCGATGCAGTTGCTGTTGCTGTTGCTGGTAGCGACTACGATACTGTCTTTTTTGCTCCATAGATTCATCTTTAGAGAATAAAGTATTATGACTCTTTATTATCTTTTCACTTTGATCGCATTTTGTACTCAGATTCTGTTTAACATTTTTAATATTCCATGGCAGGGCTCAAAATTGTGACATTCTATCACGTTGGACATTTAGAGCTTTAAGTGTTGCCTTACTGGCACCTTCTAGCATCTCATTTTGCGTTGGCAATGGCTGTTGCTGGTTCTTTGTAATTTTCCCATGATTTGGGGCTTTGCAAGAGCCAGGGGTATAAAAAACAATACAAGGTATAATTTTCTTGATCTTTTCCTCCTCTTTTGTGGTAAAATTATTGGCCTTTTAATTTGGAAAGTAGCATTTTTGTTTCAGAGCATACTGCGGAGGAGAGGCAAGATACCATTATTGAGTACCACACTCTCATCACGTGTTTCGGTAAATTTTATATTGTTAGAGCTGTTGTTTTACCTGAAATATCTGTTGTTATGTGCACTGGATACATAGTTTTCTCATGAAACTGTGCATACAAATGCTCACTTGCATATGTACATACAGCACGGTCAGAACTAGATTGACTGATACTGTCATTTTTTATGAAGCCTTTTTGACATTTAACTTCTAGCTTATATGCTAATGGCATGGCTTTCTAGCAAAACATCGGACTGCCATCCATCTTATTGCAATTCAGATTGCTCTTGTATCATTGCTTTCCAAGCAGCTAGAAAAGTAGTTGTTGAGTTAATAAATTTACTTAGGAGGTGGATATGAGGGTCCCCTAAATGTTTGCGTATTGGTTAGTTATATCTTAAATACTATATAGATCTCTCCAACTGCTACTATCTTATTTTACATGCTTTAACTTAGAAATAAAGCCTTGTTTTCTTGCTTGTTTGGTGCATTTATTGGGTGAGCTCAGTAATTGTCCTTGTTATGAAGTATGCATGCTTTAAGTTGGTATCATGCAGTGTATAACCTTTCTATCTTCCAGCTTAAACTTTTATGTTGGATGTGCTGTCCTAAACCAAATATAGTGGAAGAAAAGAATATACAATAAATATTCTAAAACTCCAAATATAGTGTTATTGCTCCCAACTTTGTGTTAAGGTTAAAAGTTTTCACGTTCTCATCATTATAGAGGCCTTGGTCCTCATTTTAATTATATATTTGGATTTTAAAGGATTTAGTCCACATTTAGTATACATGTGTGTTTATCCTAATGCGTGCCATTAGAATCTGTCTCTTTATGTGCTCATCTAGATGTCTGTTCTCTTCTTGTGTCCATTAGAAACTTTATACATAATACGAAATCTTCTTTTAAAATTACACTCACATGGAAAAGTTATGTCCTTTTTCTCCTTACTTAGATGAAGAGCTCTCTCTGCATGTTCTAATCATTTGTCTCTCTAGTTGATGTTATCCTCTTAATTAGGTCAAGAGAATGTGCTTACAGGATTGGTTAGTGAGTCACTTAAGTTCAGATAATGCTTTATAGGTGTATGTCACACTCATGGAAACTATATCCTAACCATTATGCTTAAATATATTCACATCCCACTTTATGTAATTGTCTTTTGCAAAGGGAAAATTATTGTTTTTTGGTTTATTTGAATTATAAAGAATATGATCAGAATTAATTTATTTAATTATTTATGGGAAAAGTTAAAAAAGAAGATGCATATTTCACGTATTTTGGATTTTACATGTATGTGCATTAATTATTTAATTATTTCTTAATGATGGAGTATAATATATTTAGGGGGAAAATGTTGTCAGCCAATTTCTTTTTGTTTGCGCATGCATCATGTCATTCAATTCAGCCCTTGATTTATATA
>CATIWK010063140.1:0-13178 GCA_949634005.1 Mallotus japonicus | reverse complement strand
AAATTTTATAAAATACAAATTATAAATTAAAATTATACATTCCAAAATTAAAAATAAATTATTTATTAAATAAATTACAATATATTTAATAAAAATTATAATTTTATTCTAATAATATATTTTTAAAATATTTTTTACAATACAAATTTATATATTATATATCCAAAATCAAATTAATATACATTAAAATTATGAGCTGGCTCACGAGCTTCTATTTAAGCTTGTTCGCGAGCTTCACGAGCCGAACTTTATATAGTTTGAGCTCGGCTCGTTTATTAAACAAGCTTCAGTATATGAGCTTGAACGAGCTTTTATCGAGCTGAACACCGAACTGTTCGCGAGCGGCTTGACTCATTTACACCCCTAGCTCTAATCTAATGAAATAGATTTGTACTAATAGATACGGTGGTTGACCGAAAAAGAGTGTATCACTGTTTTAAAGGAATTTTTTTTTTTGAACAACTTTTATATATGGGTGGAGGGGAGTGGGGATTTGAATTGAACCTCCACTTCTATATATACCACATCCCACATATAAGATCGAGAACCATCTTGGCCAAAGTGGGCTAGCTATCTTAAAGAAATTTATATATTACAAAAGAGTCTATTTTAATGTTATAAATAAAGTAGTTGATAAGAAAAGGATTGTATGACTATTTTAAAGGAATTTATATGTTAAAAGGAGTTTATTTTAATGTAACTTTTATACTTTTAAAGTTTTTGTGATAATTTTTAGAAAAAAAATATTGTAAATTTTAATAACTCAATATATATATATATATACATTTAGTAATGAATGTTGAATTATAAAAAATGATACTTATCATTAATAACTTTAAAACTATATATATATATATATATATATTTCATCAATGCCATGGTGATGACTTTCAATACGGATTAAAAAAATGTTTATAAAGTCATGTATTTACCATGTTTAGATTTTAAACTACCAAAATTAAAAGTTGAGGTATTAAAGTGGTAACAATTTATAAATTCATGGAGCTATAAATGAATGATGAAGCCAACAAAAGGAAGAAAAAATAAAAAAAAAGAACCCGGCTCCTCTTCCTCCATTCCTATACTCTCCTCTCCTTCTTCTTCTTCTTCCTCCTTTCTCTACAGAAAATATAGAAAGATTCTTTCTTTTTTGCTCTCTTCTTTAATCACCACACATACACACTCTCTTTTAGATTTTCAGATCACTTTTCTTTTTTTAGATTCTGATTTATAATCATCACCACCACCATCACCATCAAACCCCTTCAATTCAAAAACCCTAGCTCTACCTGCCCCCCTCTCTCGTCGCATCTCCTTCAGCAGGTATGTGCTCAGCTCAATTCGCCTTCTGTTATTGGTTCGATCTGTTTTTTGTTTGCCTGTTCCTTTTAGATCTGCTTTTGTATTTTAAAGATCTGAAATTGTTTGCTTCTACCTAAACTTAAAACCCTAGCTCTTGATTTGTTTATCTGAAAGTCGCAGCCTGAATCATGTTTAATTCGTGCTGTCAGAACTAAAATTTTGGGAAAAAGAATAATATCCATTGAAAAGAATTGAAGGAAATTTTAATTTCGATGTCAATTTACGTAGTTATATAAAGTTGATTTCTTTGAAATTCAAAAGAAGTTTAATTTAATCCATTGTATATGATAAATTCTATTGCTTTAATGATTCTGTCGAGAAAGAACCTGTCTTTGAGCTATCACCTGCTGCAATTGTGGCTGTGCTAGCAGAGATTGTCATGTATTGTTGACTCCTTCTTTTGTTATGTTTAGCATAATTAAAGTGTGCATTCAATTCAATTAACATTTGTTTTGGTTTGTTTGAACGTTTATATGAATATGGGATTATTTGTGTATTCAGTGACGATGTCTACTCCTGCAAGAAAGAGGTTGATGAGAGATTTTAAGAGGTTGCAGCAAGACCCGCCTGCAGGGATCAGTGGGGCACCCCAAGAAAACAACATAATGCTCTGGAATGCTGTCATTTTTGGGTACGTTAATCTGTTTGTGTGTTTACCTTTTCTGTGCATATTTAGTTACAGCTAACTATAGTAACAATTTTTTCTGTTCTGTTTGAATTGCAGTCCTGACGATACTCCTTGGGATGGAGGTGAGTAATCCTTGCTTTGAAATTTGTACTTGAGGAAGCATGTGCTGAAGTGCATTCATATTACTATGCAGCATTCTTGTGCTTCATTTTTGCATTTTATATTTTAACACTCAATATAGTATTTTCTTGTGTTTTAAGTGAAATTCAAAATGTCTCATTGTTGCTTTTAATTACTACAATTTCTACTTGATTGTGATTAGTTGGATAGCTTGGGATCTTAGAGGTTGGTCCTACTTGTCTTTTGCTATGCATTGTTGAAATGAAATGCTGTTGCAAGTGGCAACATAAAATGGAACCATCAAGTTTTTGGGATGTCTGAGAAGTCTGAAATCTGTAGGCAGTCATAGTTTTTTTTTTTTTTTTTTCATTTTCTTACTCCAAACCAGTCGAAGGAGTCAAATGCTTCTTGGATTCTTTTATTTGGCGTAGTTGGGTGTCATCATGAATTGGTTTTCTAAGTGATGGTTCAATTGCCTGGTTGTCTTTTGAAATTTCTTCCTTAAGAATCCTACAAGTATATCGAATGCTGGAATTTTTTTTTTTTATTTGGAGGGAGAATAAGGGGCTTTTTTTTTGGGGGGGGGGGGGGGGGGGGGGACTTATTTGCAAGCTTTGGGAAAGCAAGACAGGTCTGATTTGCAAGCTTTAATGTTGATTGGAACTGGAACAAAAATGCTGGTCCTACTGGTTTCTTACCTGATCTCACCTTTAGGCACAGAAGCTATATGGATTATGGCCCGCCAAATTTTTTTGAAATTACAAAATTACCTTTAAATTTCATGAAATAACATAATTAGCTCCCCAAATCTTCTTACATTTTTTTTTTTACTTTAGCCCCTATTTCTATGAACATTTTATTTTATTCTAGTGTAATTTAACTTTGCATCCCTCCCCACAACATACAACAACTAATTCTAGTTCCGCCCCTGTTTACCTCTACTGAAAATAAAGATTTCTGTACTCAATTTGAGATTGAAAACTAACGTCTGATTGAGTGCAGGTGCACTTGGACTTGTTCATGTAATGAAAAATCTAGCTTTAACAAAAAATTTAGGCTTGTAATCTTTTCCAGCCAGTTCCAAGCCTTGAATTGTGCTGAACCTAGTTAAACTCGAGCATTAGACTGTTTACTAATCTTTTTCAGGTGCCTTTGTGTTTTCACACGCATGCTTTTTATGCATTTCTAACCCATAATATCTTACCATTTGAATTCAAAGAATAAAGACAAGCTATTTTCCCTTTTACAACTTTAACTGATAATACACAAGGTTATTACCGTATATCAGATAATAAAGCTTAGCCCAAATTCATTTTATTATCAATATGGATTTTTAAAGGTCTACTCATGCTTGAGGTGGAGTGAAGCATTTGTTTGCCTTTGATTAGTTCAGTTGGGTGACCTATTGGTTGGTGTGTACGGCACGTTTATTGTGTGACTGTAACAGATTATCTTGTTGGAGGCTAAGTGATTCTGAAGATGCATGCTTGTATGGTATTTCCAGAATAATTTGAAATGAAAAGGATTTTTGTTTGAGCAATGTGGAAAAACACATTTTTTTCCGCTAGATTTTTTCTTTTTAATTCCATACATGTGTGCATGCTGCATAGGGATTATTCCGATCTTTGACTGTATATGCTCATAATGAACCTGCAATTACATTAAAAAGAAAATTCTTTTGAGTTCTTCAGGTACGTTCAAGTTGACTCTACAGTTTACTGAGGACTATCCAAACAAACCTCCAACAGTGCGATTTGTCTCCCGAATGTTCCATCCCAATAGTAAGTTGGAACAGGGACTTTATTATTTTGGCTTTTAATTCTTAATTTATTATGTCTAGTTATTGTACCCAACTCAGCTTTTTTCTTTATGCTCGTCAGTTTATGCTGATGGAAGTATCTGCTTGGATATTTTGCAAAATCAATGGAGTCCTATTTATGATGTAGCAGCTATATTGACATCCATACAGGTAAAGACAAATGCTCATTGCTTGATTCTTCTTAGTTGATATAATGATTTTTTCGTGTCTTAGACCTGCAATTTGAGCATATATGCTTGTATCCCTGAATTTTCACATGTATTATATATAACTTTCTGTTGTAGATATCTGTTATCATGTATGCTTTATGTGCCCTTGTCCGGAATAGGGAGATTATAGAGTTGGAAAAAGGATCTGCATTGTAACTTTTAAGTTGTTTCCCAGGAGTGATTACAAATCAGTGAAAAGGTGGTACTTTATAAGTTGAAATAATGGACCTAGGGATAGTTTGTCTACTAGTATTCAGATAAACAATGTTGTTTGATACCATCTTAGTCATCACTCATGATCCAAACCAGAGTGTCGTGACAAGGTTTGTGACCAGTGCTAGGAATTGTGTAGGCATAATAAGGCCACTGAAAGTTGTAGCTCACCTAGCTAGACATCGAAACCACACATCACATACAATGGACTAAAGGGAGGATAATTTCAATCCATACGCCTACACAAAAATTGGTGCAGGATTTATTCTTTTTCTGATAACACCATAGTCCTTGTTGCAGTAATAAAACTATGAGAATCAAACCTACTTTATGGATTCTATGAATGGTAAAGGTGAAAATTGTTATAAGATGCTTGAAGATAGAGTTAGTAAGAGATAATGATTATTTCTGTTTGTTTGGCTGTTATAACACGGCCAACAAAATTCCTGCATTGAACTTCAATCGCCTTGAAGTCACATTACATATGAGAGGTTTAGATATTTGAATATATGCAAGAAAATTGAGTATTGATGAACTTCCTGGCCAAGAACTTTTATTTATGTAGATGTCCCTGAACCTGAGAGTACATTTTGACTGTTTGGTTTACCTATATATGTGTTTCTGCCATGGTATGATGTGTACCATAACTGTAGTCAAATTTTAAACAAGCATACAGAATTTTCACACAAAAAAATTCGTATGTTGTTACAGAGCTATCAGTTGCAAACAATAATGCAGCACTCTTCTCACTTTCTGCTCAATGTTTGACGTAATAAATTAATAACTGAGGCTGTATCACTTATTGCAGTCATTGCTCTGCGACCCCAATCCCAATTCTCCTGCAAATTCAGAAGCTGCTCGGATGTTCAGTGAAAACAAGCGTGAGTACAACCGCAGAGTTAGGGAAATTGTGGAGCAAAGCTGGACGGCGGACTAGTCTTTTTGCTCTGGTAGAACACTTGAAGTCTATGTGAAGCTTTGGAGGCGTGCATGGGCATTAAGGATCATCCTGTGATATTATCTACTTTTATCCTGTACTCTTGGCTTCCCTTACAATTATGAATGTTAGGATTACTTTTTTTTTTTTTTGAACAATGAATGTTAGGATTACTTCATCTCTGCTTTAATGTGACTTTTCCTTGTTGCGTGTCTTTAGGCTTCTTGTAAAATAGAAATGTGTATCAATTTGCATTGAATTGTTATGAATTCTTGCTTCAATATAAAAAGCAGTTGTTGACTGGTTTGATTGCAACTGGTGGAAATTACTCTTGGCAAGCCATTGATTTTGTGGCTTAGACTGCCCAGTGCACGATGCCTTTGTTCATTTTTTCAAAGATGAAGATTTTTTTTTTTTTTTTTTGAACAATAACGAAAATAGATAGATTAAAGGATAAAGTTACAAGATTGATCTGCAAGTAGGAGAGCTTGCAGTTGAGGATGAACATTGAATACTTGGTCTAACATTAAAACACTAGCTTTACATTTTGACAACCAATCTGCTACTTTATTGGCAGAACGAGGGGTAAACTGAAGACTGAATTTTGAGCTGTGTTCTAAGGCATGCCTGATATCATAAACAAGAGCCATGGCTTCCCAAGAGACATCTGATTGAGATAGACATGCATGAATGGCAACTTGACAATCTGATTCTATTATGAAATCCTGACCTGGAAAGTTCGAAGTAAATTCAAGACAATCCTTCAAAGCCATTAATTCTGCTTGAAGAGCAGAATGGCTGTAAGTGTTGAGGGAGCTAATGTGCATGACCTGCCCATTTGAGTCTCGGCATATGAATGCAGTTTTGCCGTTGAAGTTCTGCGCATTAAAGGAGGCGTCACAGTTGATTTTGAGGGCACCTTGGGGGGGAGCAACCCATGTTTTATCCAAGTTAAATTATTAAATTATTAATATCAAGAAGAGGGCAGAAGCTGCCAACTATAACTATTAAAAAGTAAGTTGTGCAAATCTTAATGTCAGAGGTAGTTCAATTTAGCACTGGTGAAGCTACTGATCAAACATGATTAGTTGGGAGAAGGGGCGGCTACTAGCTCATTCAACCACTAAACCAATGGACTTGCTCAATTGCAAGAGAATGTTAGATACACAAAAAAAAATGTGAACCTGTGTGAATATTCTGTGAGACCAACTCCCTGAGAGTACAAAAAGCCATTTATAAACCAAGTAAATATAATATTGTGATGAATTCATCAAATACAATTTGTACCAGCAATTTATAAAACAAGACAATAGACACCCATACGAACGAACTTGAAACATAGACTAGTAGGAAAACAATTGAAAAGGTCTCATTTCCACACAGGATTGAATTCTATGCTATACAAAGGAAAAGCCCCCACTTAAAAAATCACTGAAGACAAGCCCAAGAAGATTATGAGAATGATAGGATGCAGCAATTTTGCTGCACCATCGCCTAGCTGACTTCTGTCTGACTGACCTCTTCCATTGGCGGAGCATCCTGCAACAATAAGAGATTAAGAAAATGAAAAGGCTGAAAATCCAAAGTTATAGAAAATCATGTTTAATAGAAATTGTTCGAAGGATAACTTTACCATATTTTCTTTATCCTCTTCAGGTGCATTGGCAGCCGTTGGAGGGGTCACTGAACCTGTAAATGTAAGCAAAAATCATTACCGTATAATATGAAAGATAACAAAACAGTATTCATTGTAAAAACACGATCTTTATAGTACCTTTGTCTACAGCAACAGGTTTTCGACCCTGCTTCTTCATCTTGTCCTTTTCCTTACTAGCTTCTTGCTTATTTGGCCTTTGGGGCTTCTTCTCTAACTTGCGACCAGTACTCTCTGAAACAGATCTTGAGCTAGCAGTATTCTTATTCTGACTTGCCCTGGTCCTGGTTGCCATAGTGTTCTTCTGAAGAACCTCTTTCTTGGCTGATTCACTGACAGAGGGAACTCGTTGAGAATCAGAATTTAGAGACCTTGGCGTCAGCTTCCTGGTTCCCATTGTAGAAGAAGAGCTGCGAGCTTCATCATCAGAGGATCGAGTTCCCTCATCAGGAACTTGTGAACAAGATTCAGAAACCTGCAACTGCTCTTGATTGTCTGCAATATTATAGTTCTCAAATAATTCTTTCACTGATTCTGCAATTTCACTGAGATCATGACGGCGCACATATGATTTAAGCTCATCCCGCATACGTTGGAGAGGCTAATTTGATCAAAAACCAAAAAACCCAAAACCAAAAAGCATCACACATCAACATATCCAATCACATAACAGAACAAACGGGCGTGGGGAATGGTCCTCGACCAACAAGTAGTTAACAGGAAAATGCAAAGAGCCAAGATATGACGAGAATATAAAAGATACGAATCAATATACCTCACATCCAGCTTCAAGAGCAAGCTTGAAAAAACCAAGAGAAATTGAATGCTTAGCAGCAGATTCAGAGAGCTTAATCTGTGAAAGCCAATAAGCAGCTGAAGCCAGCCTGTTAAACGTCATTCTGCTGGAAGGTCTGGAGAAATCAGAAAGAGGTGTCTCGCTTTTTCCTTGAGTATTAACAGACCTCTTGGCCCTAGACTCAGATATTGGGGTGATGGTCCCAACTGGTTTTGCACCTGCAGCAACACCTGACTTGGCAGGAATAGAAAGCCTTCTGGGTGGCTTAGCAGATTTTTCCTTGCCAGAAACATCAAGAACACCCACACTTTTACTTACACTCGATACAGGCCTTCCTCTGAACAAATGAACAAAAGGGAAGAAAGCAACCACAGATTCATTAGATTGTACCGGGTCAAATAAATGCAAATATGAAGTTCTAAATCTTTCATTAAAAAGAGAGGATTTTGACAGATGCAGGAAGCGACCATCTGAACTGAAGTTATTGTTTCAATTCTTCCATTTAAGAAAAAGGTTACCCATCAAAGAATTCACCCGTTAATTCATATATAACGCAAGAAAATTCTCCCTAGAGATTATGAACCCATATCATATAAAATTCAAATTATTAATCAACTACAGATCGTCATAACGTTCAATTCCATTCCATGGGATTTGATTATATAAATTTCACTTTTAGAACAACAAAAAACAAAACAAAACAAAAATTAAAAAGACCTCTTTGAAGCAGAAGAACTGGAGAATTGAGAAACGGGTGTCTTCTCCTCTTTCACCTTGGTCGCCGATCTCAATGGATACCTCAATTTCGACTTCCCTAAAAAACCCAACAACAAAATCAGCAAATCAACCAAAGAAAAGCCACACAAACAGCACATAAGACACCCATGTAATATACCAGGAAGAACAACAGCAACAGCAGTATCAACAGCACCGGCCTGTTGCTGCTCTTTCACTATCTCTTCCATTTCTGTAAGAAAATCCTTTTTCTTTTCTTCTATCAAAGTGCACAAACACGTTTGTTTTAGACGAAACACAAACTGAGACAAATTCGAATTGATCCTATAAAAAAATAACCTTTGCAGGCGATGGAGTTTTAAAAAACAAAAAACTGTTCTGTTCCTCTTTTATTTTTTTTACCATCTGTCGTTTAGGCGGGAAAATCTAACAGCTCAAATTTCAATTTCCTTTTCACATTTTCATCACGCTCCCCAATTCCTACTCGCTATGTAGTCACGACACGTGGCCATAAAGAACACGTGGCAGGAAGTGGTTGGGGTTTAATTGCAAAAAGTTTGAACGGCGAGGAGCCTTGCTGCGGGACCCATTTTAAAAACGCTCAAATTGATCCATCAAACCAGGAAAAAAAAAAACAGTTTCTTTTCGAAATTTGAAAATTTTGAAATCATGAGCCGTTGAAACGAAAGTAGGAACCGTTTTTTCAACGGTTGTGATTAAAATAGGATTCTCTCTCTCTCTGTGGTTGTTTTGGACCCATGACTTGCAGATGGGTTTTGTCTTATGTATCTAAATTTCAATAGCCAGATTTTTTTGGGCCTTTGATGGGCTGTCATTAATTAATCAGAGTTGTACCTGTCCGCATTTATTCACCGGGCTACCTTATGTCTGTACTCTGAGTGAATCAAAATAATGTTAGATCTACATTCAATCTCCATTTAGAGGCTGTAGAGGTTAATCCCCTCACCTCCATGACCAAAAAATATTAATATATTAATATATTTAATTTTTTAAATTTATATAAGATACAAATCTATGGGTAAAAGTTAACTAGTTTAGTGGTATAACTTCCTTTAATATATTAATAAATTAAGAATTCGATCTTTATTCCTTCAAGTTGATGCTCATTTCAAATTTACGTAGATATGTTGATGATGGTAAAATGATGGCGATTGAGATAAAATTTAGTAAGATTTAGCATGGTTGATTTGTGGGTAGTGTAGTTATGGCAGATGAAGTGGGTGAGTAGTTATGTTGTCTTGTGTAATTGTTGTGTTATTGAACTAACAATGTTATCATCTTGTAATGATCACTTTAATGAATGATTTTCCAGTTTCAATAATGATTGTGGTGTCCACTTGGTACTTAAGTAGTTTGCTTTTTCACTTCTTTTTCCTTTGATTAAAAAAATGGATTTTAGCTTCTCTAAATGGAGCCAACCCTGTAACTGAAACCCGTGGATATCAATTCAAGACGGAAAGCTCAACATTTAAACACCTGAGGGACACTGTCCTTATAATTTTGTGAGAAGAAAAAATTGGGAAGAAATAGGGATTAAACCCCCAACCTCCAACTCCACACCCTTAAGGGTGCTTAGCCATAGTTTTAGACAATAAGAATTAAAAATATTGAATTCAAATTCTAAAGGTGAGCAAATAAAATTAAAAAACTGAATTTCCAAACAAACTTAAAAAAAATAATATAAAAAAGGTTAATTGAACCGATAAACTTAGTTTCGTTGAAGTTTATAAAACCACTTTAATAAATAATAATTTGGTTTATGTTTTTAATTTTATAAAACTAACCCGATCAAATATATCAAAAATATTTTGTTTATTTAGTTAATAAGCTATAAATACCATAAAAAGGTTTCTTAAACCTATATATATACACACATACGCAGACACACATTTCATATTGACGGAATAAAAAATTTTTATAGCTTAATTTTTATATAAAAATTATATTAATTAGTGAAAAATAAATTTCAATGATTTGATGTTTACTAATATGATTTTTTTGTTTATTATTATAATATAAGAGGTTTATAGACAATTTTTTAATACATTTTAAACAATAATATATGTAATTTTTATACTAAATGCAACAAAAATTATTATAAATAAAAAACTGGAATTTTGATATAATTGAATTTGTTTAATTAGTTAACCAATTATTTGAATAATCAATATAATTAATTTGATTATAGATATAGATATTAAAAACCATATAATGCAATTTAATTTAAAATTTTAAACTATAATTTAGTTAATCCAAAGATGCTCACAACTATCAAATTCTAGTAATTTTTACCTCATGTATGACTTGAATTAATCTATATATTAGTAATGTCGGATCTTCCTCAATTTATTAGTATGTCACTTACGATGTTATAATTAAACTTAGAACTACATTAAAAATCATAATAATATTTTAGTTAGAGTCTATTGGACTTTGGATACCGGTAGTTCACCTATAATTTTAAAAAAATGATGAATATAGTTAAAAATTAATGTATATGCTATATATATGTTGAAAAAAGTTCTAAGCAATTGTCAAAGCAAGAAAGACAGAAGATGATGATAATGTGTTTCTTAGATACACTCCTTTAAAAAATAAAAGACAAAGAATGCATTGCTCAATATTGAAGCAATTGATTGAAAAACACCATACAACAAAGATTCTTCATCATGAAACCCCTGTTACGATGCACCCTCTTCTTAGATTGTTGTCAAAGATACCCTTTGGAAATGGGTCACTTCTGTTTGAAGAAGAAAAATAAAAGAAAAATAGATTCATGTGCATGGTCAATTTCCATCTAATCCAATCCAAGTCTTATAAATTGTGTCCATCTCGTTTTATTATATATAACTTGTTCTTGGAAGTTTTAGTAATATTTTTTAAGATTTTGTATTTAAAATTAATATTACAAATACATTATTATGTATAAATTCCATGTATTTAAGTTTAAAATTTGCTTTCAAAAAAAAAAAAGTTTAAAATTTTAAACTTTTTCGTATAAATTAAGGCTAAAGGGTCATATTGGACTTTCAACTATACTCTGAAGTCAACATTGGATCTTAAGATTTTTTTGATTCTACTAGAAACTTTTTTTTTTAAACATTACATCATATTGGACCTCATCTTAAGAAATTTTTACAATTAAGTCCCATACGTCATACAAAATTTTAATTCTAATGGTTAATTAAGGAAAAATTTTCTTAAAAAAAAAATACATATCGCCTAATTATAAAAAAGTTTCAAAATTTTTTAAGTCCACATATTAATTTTTAATTTATTTTAATTTTTTTAACTTTTCTCAAAAATTTATTTTAAAATTTACTTAAAAATTTAAAAAATTCATATGTATATCACTTTATTTTTAATTTTTTAAATATATAAAATAAAAAATTCAAAAAAAATAACCAAACGAATTTTAAAAGTTTTTCTAAAAATTGTTATATAAGCTTCAAAATTTTTAAAATTTTAATTTTTTAAAATATGCTTCATTCTAAACTTTATAGTTAGGTGATATATATATATATATATATTAAAAATTATAAAATTTTTTATTAGTTTCATTAGTTAATAATTAAAATTAGAATTTTATTTGGCTTATGTTATTTAATTGTAAAATTTTTTTAAAATAAAGTCCAATATGATATAATTTCAAAAGAAAAAATTTATATTAAACAAATAAAATTAAGGTCCAATTGGGTATAGTTAAGGGTTCAATTTAACCCTTTTCCCTATAAGTTAAACATTAATTAGAAAAAAACTAATGCATCTTCTACCAATTAACAACTTCCATGATTTTTTACGTATTAAAGGAAGTTTTTGTCATTTAAGTATTAAACTTTCGACAACATTAATTTGATAGATTATTAAAACAATAATTTCTATAATATAACCTATCGTAAAATTGCAGTCTATTACTAGCTGGATTGATGAGGCCCTAGCTCTTCTGAAAATTTGCCAATTTGAAAACTTTTGGTAGATTATTTTTAAGAGGTTTATCCTAAATTTATTATTGAATAAATTGAGGGGGAGATAAATTAAAACTAGTCGTCAATTCGCGCGTTATGCGGACTGTGAATAATATATATTTTAAAGTTCATATATATATTTTAATGTGCAAATAACAATTATAATTAAAATAAATATAATGAAATGAATAATAAAATGAAAACTAAAATAAATAAAACAAAACTATCCTTAAATTAAATTATTAACTTTAACTAAACAATTAGCTAATCATAAACTATAATAAAATATCATATAAAAATCCATACACTTGGAGACAAATCTAAAATAACTACTGAAAGCAATTATCTTTATAACTATATTAAGGATGACGTGTTGTTTGAACATGTGATGCTACATCATTAGAGAGTTAGGGTTTGAAAAGGAGGAAGAATAAAAAAAAAAAATTGAATTTGAGACCAAAAACAGAAAAAATATTATGAAAATCAAATATAATTATAACATTAATATTTTCAAATAGACTAACAAAACTATTGGATGCACACTAATTAATATTGATTAGCTATACAATTCGATAAGTCTTTGTATACTAACTAGCAGGAAGAGCCAATACTCCTCGTCCTACAGCTTTCAAGTACTGTAACAACACATTCCAACAAAAATAAAAACAACAAAATTATTTCAAAATTAACATAATATATAATCACAATAAAATAAAAAA
>CATIWK010063107.1:0-20049 GCA_949634005.1 Mallotus japonicus | reverse complement strand
AATCAAAGTAGAAAATGAAGTCTATTCTTACCAAAACTGTTTTGGTAAGTGAAACCCTAGATAGGATGTATATATATATATCTCATTCTCTAGGGTTTAGGTTAAGCCACTTTTTCTCCTCCTTCTTCCTCCACCTCTTTTGTGAAAAGAAAAAAGACATAGAGAGAACATCTTGTTGTGAGACAACAAAGGTGCTAGCATACTAACACAACTTTAGATCATCTTGTTCGTGTGGATACAGTAGAGGGCGTGACCTTTTGGTGACATCTTAATCCGACAAGAAGACACAAAAAGCTCAAGGTAAGGTGTCACCGGAGTGAACCCCTTCTCTTTCTTCCAACAATCTTGCCATAAGATCGTCTTGGTGAGTGTTTGGAAACCCTTGGTGAGTGTTTGGAAACCCTCTCAATCAATTTAGTTTGAATTACATGGATCTAGGTTATGGGTTTTTATGGTTAAAGTTTTGTTTTTTCACTGTGGTTTGTATCATGAAACCCAACACCAAGGAAGCAAGAGCATGATTAATAGTTTGCAAAGTTTTTAGGCATGTTCAGAAAGCTGCATATCAATATACCTTTGGTTGAAGCTATAGCTCAAATGCCTAAATATGCTAAATTTTTGAAGGAGCTCAATTCTAGCAAGAAAAAAGTTGCAAGAGTTTGAGACTATTACATTTAATAAAAAGAATGTATTGACATAGTTTCAAGTAAGCTTCCACTAAAGCGTAAACATCCAGGGAGTCTTACTATACCTTACTCAATTGGTAATTTAAATTTTCTAAAAGCTATTTGTGATTTAGGTGCTTCTATTAACTTGATGCCTTTGTTTGTTATAAGAAGCTTGGGCTAGGTGAAGCAAAAGCTACAAACATTTGTTTACAACTTGCTGACAAAACAATCAAGAAACCTGAAGGGATAGTTGAAGATGTCTTAGTAAAAGTGGGGAAGTTCATCTTTCTAGTTAATTTTATTATGCTAGATTTTGAGGAAGATAAGGATATACCACTAATCCTTGGAATTCCATTCATGTACATTGCCAAAGTAATCATAGATATTTTTAAAGGGACTCTCACATTGAGAGTAGGTGAAGATAGCTGTAAGTTTAAAGTGTACCAAGGTATAAAGCATCCTCCTGAATATGATAACTGTATGTGAATTGATATGGTTGATGATTGTGTGAATGAAGTCCAATGAGGGAGGTTGGCAAAATCTTATGAATTAAAGGATTTAGAGAAGTGTTTACGGGTACAATCTTCTGAAAAAGAATCCCTTGAACGCTTTAACTAAAGGCCAAAGACTGAATTACCTCTAAACATAAAACCATTTCCCCCTCTGTAGAACAACCATCTCAGTTAGAGTTAAAACCCTTACCCCTCATTTGAGATACACCTATTTGGGAGAGAATTAAACACTACTTGTGATCATCTCATCCAAACTCAGTAAGGAACAGGATGTTACATTAGTATAGTTGTTGAGAAAGAGAGTGCAAGCTTTGGGGTGGTAGTTTTCAGATATAAGGGGCATAAATCCTTCATCTTGTATGCATAAAATACTTATGGAGGATGGACACGAAACTACCATTGAGAGACAAAGAAGACTCAATCTAAACATGCAAGAAATAGTAAAGAAATAGGTTCTTAACTTGTCAGATGCAGGTACTATCTACCCCATTTCAGATAGTTCACAGGTTAGTCTTATTCAGTGTGTACTAAAGAAGGGTGGTATCATAATAGTAGAAAATGATAGGGGAGATTTAATTCCTACTAAAGTTGTTAATGGTTGGCAAGTTTTCATTGATTATAGGAAGCTTAATGCAGCCACTAGGAAGGATCATTTCCCACTTCCATTTAATGATCAGATGCTAGAGCGCATTTCAAGGCATGTATTTTATTATTTTCTAGATTGCTATTCAGGGTACAATCAAATAGCCATTACTTCAAAAGATCAGCAGAAAACCACATTTACTTATCTTTACGGTACCTTTGCATATAGGAAAATGCCATTTGACTTGTGTAATACACTTGCCATATTTCAAAGATGCATGATGGTGATCTTTGCATATTTAAAGAAAAAATGGAAGTATTCATGGATGATGTTTTGGTGTATGGAAATTTGGACAAGGTTCTTGCAAGATGTGAGGAAACAAATTTGCTTTTGAATTTGGAAAAATGTCACTTAATGGTTGAAGTGGGCATTGTGCTAAGGCACAAAATTTTAAAAAAATGGGCATAGAGGTAAACAATGCCAAAGGGGACATCATAGAGAAGCTGCAATGTCCAACCAATGTTAAGGGAATAAGAAGTTTCTTGGGACATGCAGGATTCTACAGGCAATTCATAAAGGATTTTACTAAAATCTCTAAACCTTTTTGTTAATTACTCAAAAAAGATGTACCTTTTATTTCCACCGATGCTTGTAAAATTGCTTTTGATAAGATAAAGGAGGCGCTTGTGTCAATACCAATAGTAGTAGCTCCAGATTGGAGTTTACCATTTAAGCTAATGTATGATACTAGTGATCATGCAATTGGAGCAGTGCTAGGTCAAAGGAAAGACAATAAGATCCATGTGATTTATTATCCAAACAGAACTTTATCTGATGCCCAAATCAATCATGCAACCATTGAGAAGGAGATGCTCACACTGATGTTTGCATTTGACAAATTCAGATCATATCTTGTTAGATCAAGGGTTGTGGTTTATACAGATCATTCAGCGTTGAAGTATTTACTCACAAAGAAAGATTCAAAGCCCAAACTAATAAGATGGATACTTATGTTGCAAGATTTTGACATTAAATTCGAGATAAAAAAAAAGGGTCAGAAATGTGGTAGCAGACCACCTGTCAAGATTAGAGTCAGAGGAGAGCAAGACTTAAGCTAATGATCCAATCAGAGATACATTCCCAGATCAGTTACTTTTTTCTCTTAATTTTGTTGAGGCACCATGGTTTGCTGATATAGCTAATTTCATTTTTAGTGGTAAATTACCCCTAGAATTATCTTATCAGCAAAGAAAGAAACTAATTCATGACTCTATAAGTTATATATGGGAAGATCCTTTCCTTTAGAAGTTATATAGAGATGGCATGGTTAGGAGATGTGTACCTAATAAAGAAATACATTATATTCTTGACCATTGCCATGGTTTGATATATGGAGGACACTATAGCCCCCATAAAACAGCTTCCAAAGTGTTGGAGAGTGGTTTCTACAGACCCTCAATCTTTAAGGATGCTCAAGATTTCTTGCAAGTATATGACTCGTGTCAAAGAAGCGGCAATATTCAAAAAATGATGAAATGCTTCAATCCAAAATTCTAAAAGTGAATTTTTTTTATGTTTTCGGAATTGACTTAATGGACTATTTCCATATTCAAAAGGGAATGGGTATACTATTGTATGTGTCAATTAAATGTAAGTGAGTGGAAGCTCAAGCTTGTGCTAATAATGATGTAAAAACTATGTGTAAGTTTCTTAAGAAACTCTTTGTTCGATTATGATGCCAAGAGTCATTATTAGTGATGGAGGGACCCATTTTTATAATAAGAACATGGAAATGATGCTAACTAGGTATGGGGTGAGATATAAAGTGGCAACTCCTTATCATCCTCAAACTAGTGGGCAAGTATAAGTTAGCAATAGAGAATTGAAAAGGATTCTAGAGAGAACAGTGGGCAAGTCTAGAAAGGAATGGGCAAGAAAACTTTATGATGATTTATTAGCTTACAAGACAGCTTACAAAATGCCAATTGGCATGTCACCTTTTCGATTGGTGTATGGTAAAGCTTGTAATCTTCCAATGGAGATTAAATATAAAGCTTATTGGGCAGTGAAAGCATTGAATTATGATTCCAATATAGTAGTAGAAAGAAGAAAGCTACAGTTGAATGAGTTAGAAGAAATTAGGCAAGAGGCATACTAAAACTCAAAACTGCATAAAGAGAAGACAAAGAGATAGCATGATGCAAGCATAAAGAAGAAGGATTTTGACAATGGAGATCAAGTGTTGCTTTTTAACTTAAGGCTAAAATTATTTCTAGGGAAACTAAAGACAAGATGGTCAGGACCTTTTATAGTGATATAAGTTTACCCTTATGGAGCAGTAAAGTTAATAAACAATCAAGGAGACAAATTCGAGGTGCATGGCCAGAAGTTAAAAAAAATATTATGGAGGCAAGAGTGGTGGTTTTCATCATGTTGCCTACTTAGCTAACACTATTAAGTAAGCCATGTTATGGTCAAGCTTATGACCTACTAAATAAGCGCTTCTTAGGAGCTCAAACAAGTGTAATACATTCTCTTTCACTTATTCATAGCTTAATTTTTCTTGAATTTTCATTTTCATCTTTATTTTGCGTATTCTCATTCCTCATGCAGTATATTTTTTAAATAGACAAAGAGAGAAACTAATGATAAAGGAACAAATGCAAATTTCACAAAACGATGGGCATAAAGGATAGTAAGTTTTCAAGTCAATTAATTTTTTTTTGTTTGTGATTATTTGTTTCTTGTGAGAATGGTAAATGGAGTGATGATTCATTTTAATTTAGAGTTGTGTACATGTTGTTTGTAAATTTTTTTTGTCGAATTCTAGTATCTTGTGTCAAAATCACATTGGAGTGAGCAGACACGGCTGTGTATGCCTATACGCATAGCCATGTCAAAACACTTCAAATTAGGACTCAATAGTTAGATTCAAGCACAGCCATATGCTCAAAAGTGCACAGTTGTGCACCAAGGGAGCCAAAATTTGACCAAGTAGGCACGACTATGTGCCATTATGTGCACAACCATATGAAAAGGAACCAATACAAAATGCAATCAAGCACAGTCGTGTACTTAATAATGCCCAGCCGTGCCTAATTTAAACATGGAATAAAAAGCGCCATGAGCACAGCCGTGTGCACATTGGCACACAGTCATGTGTCACAACACTACACATTAAGTTGGCGACTTGCAGGAAGTTTTTTACAATATAACTTCCTAGATTCCAAACAAAACAACTTTTCATCCTTATAACTCCCTTTCCAGACCCTAATCTCTTCACATTCCTCATTCTCTTTTCAATTTCTCTCTATAACACATTCAAACAACAAACCTTCTTCTCTTCTATTTTGTTCATTTTCTCTCACATTCAACCCTTAGCAACCATGGTTAGAACAAAGTCTCATGCATTAGAGTCCATAGCTCCTCCAAAAAGATCAAGGCTTGGTAGTAGTTTAAGAAATCCATAAGGAGAAGAGGAAAATAGAGAAGTAAAACTATTTCTCTTACAAGTTGCTTTTACTGATGAACTATAACATAAAAAGTTTGAGGATATGATTCATAGAAAAATCCATCTCAATAGGTACCTTAGTAAATCTTCACTTAAAGTCATAGGGTTGTTAGACCAAGTTACTATGTATTTGAGAAGGGATGGGTGGGAGAATTTCATGGTTAGAGCATATCCCACATACTTAAGGCCAACTTGTAAGTTCTTTTTCCTCTTATCATTTTGATGATAAGGCTAAATTCATCTCTTTTAGACATGGGAATGAAGAATTTAAATTGAGTTTATTTGAATTAATTGATGTATTTGGGTTCTTAAAAGATCAAGAGGCAAACATACCTTTTGATCGAGATGAATTTTAAAGAGAATTAATGAGGAAGAGAGGGGTAAGGTATAAGGCTAGGGCATCGAAGGAATCTTAAATTCGATCTCATGCTCTTAGGTATGTACATCGACTTATGGCTTACACCATTTTCAGTAGTTTCCACTACCGAGCTTGCTATCCTCTATTACATGGAGTATGATAGAAAGATTGACATTTGTCATGCCATTATAATGAAAATTCGAGATGTGACCACTAAATTCTCTACGGCGATCAAAATCGGTGGACTAGTCATGACATTTATAAAATATCTAGGCTTTGATATAGATGATATGTCGTTTCCTAAAGTGCAAGGGTGAGAAGCAATTTATTTGCATATGATGCAAGCCATAGGGCTTGTTGAGGGTCAATACCCTAGGTTTCAACTCACTAGGCACCTAAATGAGCAAGCTCCTCCATCGAATGAACAACAACTAGAGGAAGAGGGGGAAGAAAAAATTGATGACATGGTGGCAAGGATGGACAACTTGGAGCTACAAATGGGAGTGCTAGATGCTAATGTTGAAGAGTTTACTACGAGCTTGCAAATGATGAATTATAATCTCATAGTGTACTTCACATACCAAGCTTCATGCCTCCTCCATTTTTACTACCACAAGCCGATCCTCAAGAGAACGAGCTAAGCTAAGAACCTCAAGCATGATTTTCTTTTATTTTTCTTTAAGCACTTATTAAGTTTTAATTTGGTTATAGTGTGGTACATTAAAGTTTCACATCTTTGGTTTTGTAAGTTTGAATATTGTTTTTTTTTAATTTACTTTTGGATTTGACGTGTGTACTGTGAAATAATATGTTCTTGGGATATTTTCAGGTTCATTTTAGTATGAACATATGAAATTTGTTGTGTGCAATGAGTTTATCTTCAATGGTTTTCATTTTATGGTGTAAAAGTACTTTTTGCAATTCTGCAGCACCAAATTCTATAACATAAACATGGCCGTGTAACTTAGAATGCATAGCCGTGCAACCATCATCTCAACAGAAACTTGCTCAGGCATGACTGTGCACTCCATTATGCATAGTCGTGCCCTCTGCACAACTGCAAGGCACTAAACCAGGCACAGCTGTGTGTCTTAATAGACACAGCCGTACGTAATTGCTCACATCTATCACTTTTCAAGCACAACAATTTTCACACAAACACATCTAAGTCCAAAGATTTTGTAATGCTGATCTTCATGCTTACCAACATTGAGGACAACGTTGACTTTAAGTGTAGGGGGTGAATTGTATTTTGATTTTAATTTGATTATTTTCCTTTTAATTTTGAATTTTACTCTAAAATTTTTGTATGTATTTTAAATTTTATTTTTAGGTTAAATTTTCCAATTATATTTTTGGTTATTTCCTTTTATAGGTTTGGTAAATTTTTATTTTGAAAATTTTGGTAATGTCAATATTCAATTAGGAATATGGGTTCTAGTTTTATTTTCCTTTCCGTTTTGAAAATTTTGAATTTTTCACTCCTTCCAATTTAAGGAGAATTCTTTTCCTTTGTTTACAAGGATTACTCCCTATAAAAAAAATTACTCCCTATATATATACGCCTAATGTTTTCTTACTTTTCTTTTATTTTTCTTTAATTTCTATGTTTTATTTTTCACTTATTTACTTTATTTTTTGATATTTTTCACTTAGGATCATCATGCATGATGAAAGGAGAGCAAAAAGATGAGGAATGCGAGTTTGGGGAATTGATACGCCTAGCCATGCCCATGTACACATCATTTTGTGTGTTTTTCTGTTAGGCAACACGGCCAACATATGGCCATGTGCCAGGTTATGTCCTAATATCTCTTTTTCTCAGTAGGCAACACGTTTGAAGCATAGGCGTGTTCTAACTGTGCTTGATTAATTGTAATTTGAAGTTTCACACAGAACACAACACGCCATGTGACACGGCCATGACATGGTCATGTCTCACAATGTACAATTTGATTAAGTATCTAGTAGGTGACATGGTTATTAACACGGGCTCGACATGGCCGTGTAGACATTCAAACCCCATATATACAAATTTCCACACGACCACAAGCCCCAAACCTCACAGCATGTCACATGGTCTGAGACACGATAATGACATGGGCGTGTTGAAAAAGAAGGGAAATTTTTTTAAAGTTCCATAACCACACATAGTTCAAGACACGGCCCGTAACACGGTTTCGATATGGTCATGTTCTACCACATCCCCATAGCCCAAAACCTAACATGGTCTGTGACACAGCCGTGTCACAAGACCTATATAAAAACATCACTTTTAACCCTAGCTGCCATATTTGTTTTCTCTCCTTTCCTTTTTACTTTTCTCTCTAATTTCTTCTACTTTCTCTTGCTTGCCCCACTAATTTTATCATTTTCCCTTCATTCAAACATAATTTGATCCAAAACTATTAGGAAAAAGACAAATCCTCTTCCTAAGAAATGTTCTCTCACAGATAATAGCACGGGTATGCCTTCATCCTCCTCAAGTCAACCCGATTCAACTTCAACTTCTCACCCTCTCCTCCAATTCCTAACAAGAGCTTAATGTGACAGGTGTGCTTTATTTTAACTTCTTCCCATCCATCCCTCTTATCATCAAGTTTTAACTGATTTAGGAGTAATAGGTCTGAGTGAGCAAATTTCTGACTACATTGAACGATCTAAATGGACACACTTTTCTTAACATTAACCAACCTATTTTTAAGGAGCTTTTTATTGAATTTCTTTCATCATTTTCCTTGGAGAAAGGATTGGTGGGTTATGATAAGCCTCATGTTGTTAGGTTTAGATTGGGAGGCGAGTAATTTTCATTTTCTTTGAATGAATTTGCTCTATAGTGTGGTTTTTATGAGCCTTTATTCACTACTAGTAGAGAAATCGACAACACTGTCATTGACTTTGAGGCTGAGAATGCACCTTTATATTGGCACAAAATTATTCGCACTGGGGGAATTAATATTTATGACCCTTGGATCAATAAGAGTTCTGCCATAGCTAGGCCTAAATTGTGATATTTACACAAATTAATATAATTTACTATATATGGGCGTCGAGAGAGCACCGAGGTAGTCTCACTCTGAGATTTGTTCTATTTGTGGTGTTTTGACAAAGGCATAATACCTCACCTTGGGTATGGTTTTGCACTATATATGGAGGGGATGAGTAAGAAGAAAAAGGGGGCACTCTGTGGTGGGTCTTACATTACCCATTTGGTTAAAAGTTGGAGAGTTTTTTATAAATTCAATGACATCACTCATGTATGTTCAATTCTCCCTTTTAATTTGGCTGTGATGAGAAATATTCATTTAGTTACAATAAGAGATGAGCGATATGTTTTGAATGAGAATAATGTCGATGTTGAGCTTAATGAGCCCGAGGATACCCAAGTTCTTCTCCAAGCTAACTGCACATCCACCTCAGCAAGCTGGACGTTCTTCCTTCTCTGCGCCATATATTGAGGCTACCCTTCAGTATCATTCGGACATGTTGAATTGGTTGTGTGATGGACTCTCCATGTTATACTACACCCTGGGCATTCCCTTGCCGCCTTATCCAATATTCCCACATCCTGTTACTGCAGCGGGGACTGAATTCCATGATCCAGACGTCGCTGAGGATGAGGCAATTAATGGAAATAATGTCGCTGATGATGTTATGATCATGTTAATGACACTATACCTATGGATGACTAATATTATTGTCTTTTTGCTGAATTTTCTTGCTCTTTTGGACATTTTAAGTTGTTTTATTCTTTATCTTATTCATGGTTTGTATTAACTCTAGTACTCTTGTGATGGTTTTCTTTGTTGTTATCTGTTGTTTAGTTGTCTTGCTGTTTACAATATTTAGGCCAGTATTTCTTTTCTTTTATGATATCTATTGTACTCTTTTACTCTCTTGCTTTTATTTAACAGCATTGAGGGCAATGCTTTGACTAGTGTGGGGGAGGGTTTGGTTTATTTTTAGTTGGTTTTTATTTTGCATTTTGGTTTTTATTTGTTTGCATAACGTTTATTTTTGCACTTTACATATTTCATTTAGTTACATTTAATATGCATTAAATAATGACTTTAGATGTTTGGTAATTAGTTAGTTAACATATTAGTTAGTTGTTTACTTATATAAAAAATAATAAAATAAAATAATAACTTAAATAGTTTAACTAATTTGGTAGAGGAGATTGTTCAATTTTCACTAAACTTCAACTCAATTTTTCCACATTTTTGTGATGCTTTTCCTAAAATTGATTTTTGTTGGTTTTGTGCAAAATTATAGCGCAATTACATCTAGAGGGCAATAGTTTATAAGTGTGCGAATTCGATTTAATTATCGAATTATTGGAGGGTTTATTAATTAAGATAGTTGAACATGGTCATTATGTATGAAAATTTTAGTTTTTATAACCTAAGCATAAATTTGGAGATTGAATTTGAGCAAGATTTTAGGAGAGAATGTAAGAAAAAAAAAAGACAAGACGGAGTGTAAAAGGCACTTGCATAATTTTGTTTTACAAAAACTTAAAGTAAGATGGAGTGTAAAATGCACTTGTTCTTGAGTAAAGAAAAAGAAAAAAAATGGTGAGATGGAGCATAAAATGCACTCATCAAAGCAAATAAAAAAATTTGTTGTGAAATGGAGGGTAAAACGCATTCACAACCAAAGCTTTTGTTTTTCAAAGGAATTATAGGCTTTAATGCTCTTCTTCTGGAGTTATGTTTATTGGATTTCAAAGAGTTAAGTGATTAGGTTATGATTAGTAAATTATTCATATATGATGTATTTTTTTTTCTAATTATCTTCTTTAGTAAACAATTTTCAATCTCGATGTTATCGGTTTGCATATCTTAGATATTATAAATCTTTGCACATTTGATGTGTGCAATTTTTCACATATTTTTTAGTTGAATTTTAATGAATTTTGAATAATTAATTAATCATATTTAGGTAGAAATTAGGTTTAATTAGGAAATATTTTAGTTTAGACTTTTAATTAGGTTTTTATTGTTTTTGGTTTAATTTTAGTATAGTTATGAGTGTTTCCCTTTTTGTGTGAAAGCTTAAAAAGGAATTTTAAAAAGTCAAGGATTTATGGGACATGGCCGTAATATGGGCATGCTTGTGCCCATATCTTGCATTGGAAGAAAGAATTGATTAACACGACTTGAGACATAGCCATGTTACAAGTCATGTCTGCTTTTGGAACTTAAAGAACCTGTGACACGAGGGGCTTGCATCACGGTCATATGCCAAACCATGTGAGCTACTGGATAATATAAAGAACTTGAGGAGATATGTCATGGTTAGAGCATGGTTGTGTTCTAAACCGTGCCCCAATCTAGAAGAATGAAATTGAGAACAACCGTGCTAAAAAGCAGCATTTGAACAAAGGGAGAGACACGGCCGTGTCCAGGCCATGTCAGACAAAAAGAAGTTTTCCTCTATAAGAAGGAATAGGAATTCAAGGGAAATCAGGTCTTCTATCAAGCTTTCCTCTATAAAAGGATATTAAGAAATTTTTAGGGATTCATTCTACATTCCGGAACACTTTTTGAAGAATAAATAAGTAATCAATCGGAGATCGAAGAAAAATTCGCGCAAGATTCAAGAGCTTTAACTACTATTTCTTCTTCATCTTTAATTCTATTAATTATATTTGTGTTTATTGCCATAACTATGTGTGGCTAAACTCATTTTAGGGTTTGGGTTTATGTAGCTAGATTACTACTTGTTTGGATTCTTATTTTCGTTCAATGAATTTGTATTCAGTCAATTTTGCAAGTTGTTCTTAATTTTTCGTGTGTTCAATTTTAGGCCTGATTGAATACATATTTGTGGATAAATTAGAGAAAATGAAAGTTGCATGATTTATTAGCTCGTAGATTTGTGAAACTTAGAAACCTCGATCACAAAAGCAGACGAATCCTTCGGGGAATAATAAATCGCTAAGGAACTTAATGAGCTTTAGTTAATTAATGTGACCATGAAAATAGGCTATGATTAACTTTGGTATACTTGAATGATCTTGAAAGAGACTTAAAGTGATTTGAGTGATTTACCTTTGACTGTACTAACAAATTGAACTGTGAATAAATCCTGTAATTCAAGTAGTATCTAGTGAAGCAAATCCGGACTCTAGTTTCTAATCATTAAATTTTAAAGTAATATTATAGATTTTGAATTTCATTATTTGCTAGTTAATTTATCATTTCATTATTATTCTTGAAATATTGTTAGCTTGTGGAAATATAATTAAGGCTAGCACTTGGTATCAATCTCCTCGTGGGAATGATACTTATACTCATCTTACTACTTGCTGTGAACTGTGCACTTGCAAAAAATTGCTAATAGTAGAAATTAAAATTTCAACTCTTAAGTTAGTCAAGTTCTTATGTATTTTGTTATTTATAAATAGAAAAAGAAAAGAAAAGCAAGACGAAGTGTAAAATGCACTCACTTGTGAGGAGCTAAAACTATAAGTTTCAAATCATTATGTGCTCCTTCTACTCCAATGCTCTCAACTAGAGAATGAGTATCCAAAGGGCCTTTTATGAGGTATCCACACTGAGTAGTACGGGAAAGGTGGGGGATACTGAAATTGGGAAAACCTCTTATAAAATAAGTAAATAGAATTGTCATAAGTGCTTTATACATGTGGATTCTAGATTGACTAAGATTTGAATTAATTTCTATTTACTTTTATCTTTCTTTGATATCAATTCTCTATTTTCATTAATTCAATTCATAAGTTTGCTCTTCACACAGTAAAATAACATATCCTTGACTTCGAGTTATTATTCTAATTTTAAGTTCTTAAAGCATTATATTAAATGAAGATTAAAATAGTTAGTCAAGTTAAAACTAGGCAATAAGTTCGGTTCTTCATGTTAATAGGTTATTTTTATATTTTGCTTGAGGACAAGCAAAAGCTCAAGTGTGGGGGAGTTTAATAATCATGAAAAATGCTTTTGTTTTGAAAGTTTATTTGTAGTGTTTTAAGTGTCTAGAGTCTAGGATAATATTGAATATTGACATTATTAGGTTAAAATCTTTAGAATTTAGATTTTTAGGAGTTTTAGTAGTTTTATTATATTTTCAGTTATTTTTGTTTAATATTTATAATTTTATTTATTGAATGGCTAGGTGTGCTCGAGATAGAGTCAATGCATAAGGTGCCAAGGCAAGAACTTGAAGAGTAAAGCTCAAAATCTCAGTGAAAGCAAGACGAGGAAGTTACACGGTGTGCTTTATAATGCATGGTTGTGCTAGAGCCTAGAAAAGTCACCCTATAGAGAAGCTACTTAGGCACGGCTGTGTGCCTAATTCAAAGATTTTTAAGCCTACCAAGACCAGACCAGACACGACTGTGTATATAGAACTGCACAGCTGTGCCTGATTGCATCAAATTCTGACAGACTAAGGACGCACAGTCGTGCGCATTAGGGCATATAGCAGTGCGCCAATTTAGGAAGCTTATTTTAGGATTTTTAAAAATATATATAAATAAGGATGTTTGGCCTCTAGAAAAAAAGGTTGGATAGTCCTAATAACATTAGACATATTTTTATTTTGGAGAACAAGAATTTTAGTTTTTCTTTTGGTGTGTTCTTTTATCTACTCAAGGATCACATTAAGAATAGAAGATTGAAGTTTTAAGATTGCAAACATTATTTCAAGTGAAGGAGAATAAAAGGGGTTTTTTCTTTCAACTATTCTCCTTGTGCCTTATTAATTATATCATAATGAATATGTTTGAGATTCTTATGTCTTTCTTTCTTTCTTCTTTAATTTCTATGAGTAGAATTGTTAGTTAGGATTTTTAGACCTGACTCAACATGAACTTTGAATGGTTAAACTCCTAATCAATCAAATTCTTATTCCATGATTATTATTAAACTTAATGCTTTATTTAGACTAATCACCCTTTAAATTGATTTAGACAATAATGTTAAATTGAGAGTTTAACTCTATTGGGAATACAATAATAATCTATTAATTAAAATTGAATCAACTAAGAGACAATTTAATTGTTAATATTCCTTGGAAAAAGCTTAGCTTTAATATTGAGTATGACCAATTGCTTGAGTTAGTGAGCTAAGTGATTGGGTGATTATCATAATCAATAAATTGTGAGAGTGCCTGAGAGAGACTTTCATTATTCAAAAGAAGTTTAGGAAATGGAATGGAATTCATAATGGAGAAGAATGTTGACATAAACTTTAGATAAGACGAGCCAGGGATAAAAACCCTAACATTCATTTGATAGTTAAATTTAAAAGTAATTGTTTAAATTTAATTTATGTTTTGGTAACAAACCTATTTGGCTATCTAAACAAACAAATATTAAGAGCAGTTCAATAATCAATTCTTAACTCCCTGTAGGATCGATATTTTTACTATTTGGACGACTCTTTGTGGATTGACACAACTTGTGTGGGACACGTGTATGCACATTGGACTTACCTTTCAGCACGTGTCAGGAAGGAATGCATGCATGGCGAGTGTACATACAGCCTTTGGTGTCTGGCCACACATAGGAATTATGGCAACACACCATATGCCGCATGGCCACGGTCACCCATACACCTTTAGCACATGTTTGACCATGCATGTGACACATGCGCTCTCACATGTAGTCACATGAACACTCACTCGACTTCTCAAGTGCACTGTTTTCATTAGTTTGTGGTTTTAAAGATTCTTCAGGTTTCGAAAAGATATTTTTGGACTCTCAGTTCTAGTAAATTGACTCTCAAATTTAATTACTTGAGCTTCAGTTTAACAAAACAAGTATTGGTGTAATGAATTACATGTTCAAGCAGCCACATGCCTCAGCGATGGTTACTCAAAGTATGGAGTTCACTATTTCAAAGACTCAATTAGCGAAATTGAGGCTAGATTGATTAATTCGGCAATCGGTTCATCGCCTTGCAAGTTTGATTTTAAAGTTTAAAATTTTAGGGTTATATTAGTAAATTTTGAAAAGGACACTAATAAGCAATTTATATCATGTTTTATAGATTATTATCATCATCAGATCATAAACAGGGACCGCCAAAGTTTGAGGTATAATAAATGCATAAAGAAGTAGAGATGTATGTTAATGACAAGATGGTGAAGTTTGAAACTAAAGAGGGTCATGTTAAAGCCTTAGAGAAGTTCCTCTATAGGATGGAGAAGTATAATCTGAGGCTTAATTCGAGGAAGTGTGTGTTCAGGGTGACTTTAGAAAAAATACTAAGGTATGCGGTTAGTTAGAATGAGGTAGAAGTAGATTTGGACAAGGAGAAAATAATTAAAAATATGTGATTTTAAAGACAAAAAAGGAAATTGGAGGTGTTTTTAGGCAAATTATAGTTTATTAGCAAGTTTATAGCTAAATTGACAGCACATGAGCTTATCTTCAAACTACTCAGGAAGAATCAACCTATTGAGTGGAATGAGCAATGTTAGATAGCTTTTGACAAGATTAGAGATTACCTGACGAACCCATTGATCCTAAGACCACCAAGATCAAGGAAGCCTTTGACATTGTATTTAGTTATCGAGGGGAATGCAATCGGGGTGAAATTGGCTCAAGAAGGAGAACCGAGGATGGAGCATGCAATTTATTACTTAAGTAAGATGATGTTGCCATGTTAGAAGAAGTACGGCCAGGTTGAACAAATCTTTCTAAAGATAGTGTGGATGACACGGAAGTTGAGACACTATTTACAATCTTATAAGATTCAAGTTGTTTCTAAAATGGAACTAATGAAGCATTTGTATGAAGCGCCTTTTTTAGTATGTAAGCTGGCAAAGTGGCTTATGTTATTAATTGAGTTTAATGTCGAGTATGTGACAGATAAGACAGTAAAGGGACGAGTTATTGTAGAATTTTTAGTTATGTATCCAATTCTTCATAGTAAGGAGATAGATTTAAACTTTTTGAAGGATAAAAGTGCAATCATTGAGGTGCAAGGATGGTAGATGTACTTTGGTGGAGGCGTGAATCAATTTAGTATAGGAGTATGAGTGAACCTAATAACACCAGAAGGAGAGATGATACCGATAGCCATAAAAGTAACTTTTAGGGTCAAAAAAAAAAACTTGAATCTAAGCATGCACAATAGGATGGAAGCACTAATAACATTAGGTGTAACAAAAGTCGTAATAGAGGGGACTCCATATTAGTAATAAATTATACTGCAAAAAAGTGGAATTTGAAAGAACATAACTTGAAATCATATTTTAATCATCTTTATCTCTTAGCCCAATTGTCGCATAAGTGTTAGTTTATTCATTTGCTAAGAAGTCATAATCAAATGGCAAATGCACTAGCTTTCCTAGCATTAGTGTGGCAAAATCTGACCAAGATGCATATGAAACCACTAATTCTAATGAGAGCAGGACAACCATGTCACAAATAGATCAAGATGTAGAAATGGGAGTAGATGAGAAGCCGTGATACCTTGACATTTTAAGATATCTAAAT
This sequence comes from Mallotus japonicus, assembly GCA_949634005.1. Classification (NCBI taxonomy): domain Eukaryota; kingdom Viridiplantae; phylum Streptophyta; class Magnoliopsida; order Malpighiales; family Euphorbiaceae; genus Mallotus; species Mallotus japonicus. Next base: position 3,946 of record CATIWK010063107.1, on the reverse strand, counting down.
GAGCGGGTCTATCCAAAGAGCACATACTCAAGAGATGGAGTAGCAATAAGATAGTTAGCTTCAATATACTTCTCACACTGCGAGGTGTTATATTTACATATGTGTGAGAAAATGGTGTCAAAGCCTTGACTTGATAGTTGACAGCTTCTTTTATGGTTTCTTTGAGTTATTGATAAAAGTTATACTATTGATTTTGATGTTTTTAAATCTTCCTTTGTAGAGTTTTTAATTCTCTATAGGATTTTGGCTGTTATTTTTTGCGGAGTTTATAGTTCTCTTCATTGTGAAACTTTTGTTAATATTTCTACAACTTTATGACTAATCAACACCATGGACTGGAGCATAAAGATTATAGAACAAATCGTCGAGTTAGAAAACAAAATGTAAACGCGATTGAAGAATAACGATGAACGATTTCACATTTTAAATGAGAGTTTATTTCAATACTTTTTAATTGTACTTTATTTATATTATTTATTCATCAAAAAAAGAAATTTTCATTTTTTTTTAAAAAAAAAGAAATTTTCATTTTTTTTAAAAAAAAAAGTTCAACCAAATTCTTAACTAATGAGGAATATTCACTCAGACTAATTAAATAAATCTAGTATTAGAAAGGATGAATAGTAACAACATGAACTCAATCATAAAATTAGATATGGGCATTGTCCCTAAATTTTATGGTGCATTCGAAATATAGAGGAAAAAATGCACCTTTCTATCTGTTAAGAGGAACATGTACCTAAAATAACCATAAAGACAGTATATTTAGAGATATAGAAATATAGGAGTCTATAACGCATAATCATTGAAATTAAAAAAAATTCAAAAAATATAAATTATTTTATAGATATAAGTGAAAATTTATGAAATTTTTTTAATAAATGTAGATTAACATAATAAATACAAAAAATATCAACTATCGCAAAAACTGACAATAGACCAATGTCTAAATAATATTTCATTAATTAGCCTTTGAGCTGGCCAAATGCTTTAAGGTGTGGGTGGAGGTTGGGGGTTCAATCCCCCCTCCCCCCAACCTCTCCCACTAACTTCTAGGGATTCATGTGTCCCTAGATACTTAAATGTTGAGCTATTCGTCTAGGGCTAGTTAGTTTCAGTCACGGGCTGACTAGTTCCAGTTACGGGGTCGCATCCGTTTAGAAGTTGAAGGTGTTGATTCTCCCTCCATTTCCCTAACCAAAAAAATAATATTCATTAATTCGGTTAAGACTAAGATCAAAATAGATAACCTTGTAAGCACTTTTAGCATATCAATTTACAAATATGACAAAATCAAAGATGAATAACTAAATTTAAAAAAATCTAGCACTAAAAACAAAAAATAAAATAAAAATACATTAGAATTTGCAAAAAGGCAACTCAAATTCAATTATTTATGAATAAAGTAAAAAAAGAACAAAACAGATTATTTTAATCCTCATTAAATTCTAATCACTAAAAGAAGAAGAAAATAAACAGTACCATCGTAGATCGCGATTTTACTAAATAGTTTTTCTTCTTCAGTTGATTACTCCATGTATTTGAGACAATCAAATAATTTTTTTTAAAAAAAATTAACATATAAGCTCATGACAGCATGTATCATACTGTGCAGGAAAAGAGAAAAAAGAGAAATTAGTGGTGATAATAGGATTCTTTTAAAACCTTGAACTGATTTAGAAACTTGCCAAACTATAAATTGGAGGTTTATGCTTCAAGTTATGCTTATAGTTTAAGTTTCTGGATAAACTTTATCCAGAAAAATTTATTGATAAAATATAAGGATAGGGATTTTTGCACTCCTTAAATTGAATTTTTGCACTCCTTTTTATTGATAATTGTACTTCACTTTGATTTCATTTATAGTTTAAATAACTTAATTATTCTTAATTTAAAATAATTTATATTTTATTATTTCATTAAAGTATGAAAAGTGTATTTTCCACAACATGGTGTTGGAAATTAACCATTTGTACTAATTGTTAAAAAATATATATATTAACTTAATTATGTGGTCAAAATTAATAACTTTAATGCAAATAACAGCTATTTATAATTTTAATAATTTATCATATTATTTTATTTTTGTATTCAACTTATGTTGCTAAAATTTTATTTAAAAACAGTTATATTTCTTTATGAATTTAGTTGTTAGATATTAATTTTTAATTTTTTTTAATTGTATTAATGTTTTAAGTGTTTATATATGGTAAAAAAAATTTTCAATGGTGAATTTAATTTCAAATTTTCTATTAAATTTTTTAATAAAATAGTATTTTACAACAAAAAAATTTAATGGTGAATTTAATTTTAAGTTTCTATTAAAATATTTTAATAAAATTGTAGAATATAATACTAAAAATATTACAGGTAGTGAAAATTAATATAAAATAAAATAATTAAAAAATATATTTTACAAATATTAATTAAATTAATAGAAATATAATTTTTGAATAAAAGTACTAAATAAAGACATTGTATCCAATATAAAGATTTAAATAGAGTCCATTTTTACCCAAATGTAATTACAAATAGAGCAAATGGAAAATTTTTGGTGGTTGACGTAACAAAGCATTCTGAGTTTTCCAACTTTATCACCTAATCAATGGGCAAAATTAAATATAGATTAGCGCGTGTGGTGATAAGATATCATTGTTAAATATGATTTTCTATGGTTTGTTCAAAAAAATATATATATGATTTTCTATGAAAGGGATGTGGAAAGTTGACATTAAATGATCTTTGACGTAGCTGTTAAAAAAAATGATCTTTGACTTATGATACCGTAATATAATAATCATTCCTTCAAAATTTCTAACCAACAAGTTATTTATAGAAAATAAATTGTTGAGTCAAATGGGAAACTAAATCAAATTGTGGGTTAATCAATTTAGCCCCATTAGATTCCTTTTTTTTTTTGGTTAAAATTTAGAGCCATTAGATTTTAGTATTATGTAATATATTATACACTTGTAGGTTTATGTGTTATTTTGAGATTAGTATAATACATTCATGATCCTCTATATTTATCATTTTTTGTCAGTTTAACACCTCAATTTATAGTTTTACCATTTTAACATCCGAACTCGCCAAAAATACAATTTTAAAACTCCCTATCAGCACATATAACATGAAATAGCAAATCAGCATGTGTCACATCTCAAAGATTTGACTGACAAAAAATTGCAAGTAGAAATGTCAAACTGACAAAAATTGACAAGTACAGAAGAAGGTAGATGCATTATGTTATCAGATTAGTGCATAATAATACATTTTATGCAAATTTAAGTATTGAAATGACAAAACTACAAGTTGAGATGTCAAACTGACAAATTTTACCAAGTATAAGAAGTCGCAAATGTATTATTCCTTTTGAGATTTCATTTTTACTTTAAGGCTAATATTATAATTATAGAGCATTTAATTTCTTAGAAATTAGTTTTTAAATTTATTTTTTTTTTTGAATAATTACACAAAACACACACGGTACATTGAGTCAACACGCCAGTAAATATGTATAAATATTAAATTTAAAATGCATTAATTTAGATAAAATTGACTTCAATTTTTTTTCTAATATTAAAAAATATTTCCATATCAAATTTTTCCATGAGCCTCTTATCAATCTATAATTATTCTCTAGATTTTTCATTTAGATTGCAGGGAAAAAAAAAGGAAAGAAAATATGTGCAGTAGAGACATTATCAATGGGATCAAAAATCACATGTGATGGGCGCGATTAGGATTCAATCTTTGTCTTGTCGCACATAGGATGGGGATCCATATTCTATACGTCCGAAAGGTCATTCCTAGTCAAATATTTTTGCACATACTTACTAACCCATAGCTTATATTTAGCAATAAGTTTGGTCATAATTCATTTTTTCTAGTATTAATATCATCCATTAAAGGGATGTGAATCTTATCTGCCATATATGTGGTGGGT